>JAXCGZ010006120.1:0-2500 GCA_037179515.1 Halocaridina rubra
TAGAGATGGATTAGTATTGTGACTTGTCAGATCCGAAGGAATAATTAGAGATGTGTAACGAAATCGCTAGAATTATCGGTGAAGATGTAGGCATAAGATAAGGACCCGAAACTGAAGACAGACATAGCATAGAGTCGATTCTTATTATCAAATTACTTGAATATGCCTTTTGGTCGCATTTTGATTCTGAATACCTGTAACTGAATATTATTAATGAATTTTCCATCCTTTTTTAAAGAGGAAATAATTTTCCATTTTTAAATCCTGATATGTTGGGAATTGTACTGCTCATTTGAGGATATTGGAATTGAAATGTTGAGAATTGGATAACATAATTTGACGTCATCAGACTATGAAAGGATTTTGTATCTGTTTTGCCCCTTTTCGTTACACTGTGATATGCCCAGGCCGCTATCCCCTCCCCTGCTAAATAGGTGGAGAATATCAGCAATAATTGATTGTGTAGTCTCTCTCTCTCTCTCTCTCTCTCTCTCTCTTTCTCTCTCTCTCTCTCTCTCTCTCTCTCTCTCTCTCTCTCTCTCTCTCTCTCTCTCTCTCTCTCTTTCTCTCTCTCTCTCTCTCTCTCAAATACGCCCACGCCCATTTTAATAACGATGATACAGACGTTTCAGCCACCCTTCGTTTTTGGCTCATCGGACTTCTCAACTGTCCTGTATTATCTTTCAAAGAACCATTTCTGAATAGCATGGTAGTGTTGTGGTAGTCACATATTCTCTCTCTCTCTCTCTCTCTCTCTCTCTCTCTCTCTCTCTCTCTCTCTCTCTCTCTCTCTAACTGTTGTCTCTTAACTTTGTATCATTATTGGATATTGTTTACATTCATCATGCTCCTCTCAGCCGGTGACACCACCAGGAGAAGGGTGGAGTATGAAACGTTGTTCACGACTTTTATCTTTATTAACCTCCGCTATAAGTTTATTTTTGCATGTCAGACCTCAGTCAGTAAAATTCGTGACAGTATGAATGGTGTGACGTTCATACTTTATGCAGTCTTAGTGGTGAGGCATTACAACCGGGGGAACATGCCACTAAGACTCGGTACAGGTCCCAAGCCCTTGTCATGAGAGATGGTTCATATACGAAAGTACGTTCGGAGTTACGGTAATGAATGAAAATCCCATAAGTTTGGGCTTTGATAACGGAAATACACTTGCCTCGGTTCTAATGCAAAGAAAATAAAAGCAATTCTTCAATCAAATGTGTTTTTAAAACATATAATAGATATTCTGTGTATACATATGTTTTTTGAAAATAATTAAACTTGTGCATATTTTACTCCTCACAATCGAATAAAATTACCTTTGTTTAGTTTTTTGTTTTTTCCCTAATCAAGTAATAGTCGTGGATATTCGTTACATATACCTTGTTATCTCTTCACATCTGACGAGTCACAATACTCCCCACCTCTGTTTCTCTTTGTTTTCTTCGTGCCCAGGCCCGATGAGAGTAGATTTTTTTTGGGGGGGCCCGTCCTGGAGTCACAATCATAAAAAAAAGATGGTATAGCTCACAAATAAAGATGGTATAGCTCACACTAGGTAGTCACCGTGGCTCAAACGGTAGCGTCCGCGACTCTGAGGCGTCAGGTCGAGGGTTCGCACCCAGTTACGGTCTGAGGTTAGCAAGGGCATGCACTCAGGGCAACGATTACATCTGCCAAAACAAGTCCTTCGCAAGAAGAGGCAAACGTCGTAGCCCTTGGTTGAAAAGGGAGTCCGTGACGTAAAACCGGAACCAAAACCGGCATAGCTCACACTAGAATCGAAAAGCTTACACTAGAATCTTTTCCTCAATGTGTTTAGCACGACAATCTCATCGTGTCTCATGTGCTATAGTCCCCGTCACGATAGGTCACTCATTGAGTACAAAATAAGATGTATCGGAATCTATAATGGAGTACTGGCTATATGGAGGCACTTTTTTCCGGTTTTACGTCACGGACTCCTTTTTCTACCAAGGGTTAGGACGGTTTATCTTCTTGCGAAGGACTTGTTTTGGCAGATGCAATCGTTACCCTGAGTGCATGCCCTTGCTAACCTCAGACTGTGACGGGGCGCGAACCCTCGACCTGACGCCTCAGAGTCGCGGACGCTACCGCTTGAGCCACGGTAACTACTATATTGAGGCACTGATAAGGACAAATAAATTCCCCCAATCTCTTGTCCAAAATTCATTGGTAAGATGCCGGATAGAATGATAAGATGAGTGTCGCTCTTGTAAAGTATATCTATCTATAGACAAGAACCATAGTCCTCCTTTAAAGGGGGATGATTTTTAACTAGGAGAGCAAAATACCTTTACTCTTCGCGGAAAGAAAATACAGAGGAGAGGATTCCAAGTTCCCCATATCAGCTCCATTTAGTCGACTTACACGTCTCGCAGGGGTACACGGAGGAAGTATATGTAATAGGGCAAAAATGTAGGCATATATATGTGTGTGTGTGTGTGTGTGTGGGTGTGTATGCATTTTTATATCCGAT
>JAXCGZ010006120.1:17500-25000 GCA_037179515.1 Halocaridina rubra
TATATATATATATATATATATATATATATATATATATATATATATATATATATATATATGGATTCGGTTTTACGTCACGAACTCCCTTTTCTACTAAGGGCTAGGACGGTTGCCTTCTTACAAAGGACTTGTTTTGGCAGATGTAATAGCTACCCTGAGTGTATGCCCTTACTAACCTCAGTCCGTGACGATGCGCGAACCCTCGACCTGCCGCCTATATACACATACTTTTGTGTGTGCATGTATGTATGTGTATATATATAATTACACATAATGCTTATCTCATACATGTGTATTCTCATTCATTTCTCAGGAGGAGGGTGAGGGTGATGAGGACTCGCGAGACCTGGTGCTGCGGGCGGAGGCGCTGCAGAGACAGAGGGAAACCCTTCTGTCCTCGCCTCAAGCTTTGATGAATGCCATGCGGGGTGGTGGGCCACCTTCCCTAGTCCCCCCGGGGCCCCACTTGCCCTTCATCCCCAGTACGGTGGGCCTGCCGCCCACTTCACAGATGCCGCCCACGCCCGGCTCAGCGGGCTCTAGGGACTCCTCCGGGAACGGCACACGTACGCCCTCACACACCCCCGAGCCACACCAGAGTCAGCAGTCCTGGAGTTTCGAGGAGCAGTTCAAACAGGTAAGAAAAAAATAATTCCATAAAAAGTTCTTTCTTCGTTATCTGGAAGCCACCCATAATCGTTATCATTCATGTATGGATAAATTAGATTAGGTTTGAGTAGGTCAGTGTTAAAACAACGTTAATCGAACCTAACCTAACTTTACATAAATGATATCGAGTATGAGTCGTCTTCGGATAACGAAAATATAAATTTTTTCTCATCGTTTTCCTTTCTTCAAAAGCATATTATAGCATCATAAACATTCACAATTAAAGAATACTCTTGTAATATGTACAGTAAGTCATTACACAGAACAGAAAAAAGGGATTTTTTTTTTGCCCATATATATAAGTTATTATGTAAGAAGCATAATTGCCAATGAAACGAATTGATGGCTGCAAAAGGATTCATCATTAGTAAAGGTAGCAACGAGGGATCATGTTTACCTCATTCGAAGTATTTTGATACTCACTAGCGACAAATCAAAATCAAAATCAAATCAAAACATTTATTTCCATTTTGTACAATGGTTATGCAACATTAATAGTAACTTATAAGTAGACATGTAATTAAACTAATAAATAAGAGGGTTAGACATATAGTTAAATTAAATGTAGCTTTCATAGAAAATAATAATGCTGTAATAAAAATGTTAACAATAATGTTAATAATACAGTAGTAAGTATGCCACTAGATACAGGATCGTTATTATCGGCATCATTTCCATATTTGTTTCCTTACAATGAGAATAATTAGTTCTTAATGAGCAGCAACTATTTGTCCAAAAGAAAACTATATAGTTTGCCTTTGAAAGCTGTGAAGGAGGATGCATTTTTAAGATGCTCTGGAATATTATTCCAGAGTGTTGGCCCTTTGATAGTGATCATCTTTGAACCTGCTTTTGTGTTTGTTCTGTGAATAAAGAGCTCACTGCTCTGTCTTGTGTTGGTTCCCTTATATCCCTGACTGTTTTTAAATCAAATAGCCAGCTATAATAATAATAATAATAATAAATCTTTATTTCCAAAATACATTGGGTATTCAAATAAGATGCATATATATTCCAGCTAGGATAATGATGGTCCAAAATTTTGAATACAAAAACATAAATAGCATAAGCGACCTTATTTTCTGCCCGCAGCCACCCAAGTTTATTGAGAGCTGGTGTGATGTTTATGTAATAGGATATTAAACTGATGGATTGATACAGAAGGGATTATCATTAGTACAGGTCACAAAAGAGATGATATTCATTTGATATGTAATCTCACATTTATATTGGTCCAAAGATTTCTGTTTTATCGAAAGTACCTCTTAACATTGTTGACCTTTTAGAGAACTAATCCGAACCACTGGTGGTAGGGCAGAGTGTAGAAGGACAAAGTGTCGAAAGACAAAACTGTCGAAAGAACCTAACCTAACCTGACCTTTCGACACTTTGACCTTTCGACATTTTGTCTTTCAACGCTTTGTCCTTCGACACTGTCTGCGAACGGATCCACCGGACGCACATACTGACTTTCCAACTACGATATAAGCAAGTGACCCCTTGAGGTTTTTGTTCCGGTTTTACGTCACGGACTCCCTTTTCTACCAAGAGCTAGGACGATTGCCTTTTTGCGAAGGACTTGTTTTTGGCAGATGTAATCGTTACCCTGAGTGCATGCCCTTGCTAATCTCAGACCGTGACGGGGCGCGAACCCTCGACCTGACGCCTCAGAGTCGCGGACGCTACCGCTTGTGCCACAGTGACTACTAGTGACCCCTTGAGGTGGGAACCATAAAATACCTCACATTGCAGCAGACACAGATCGCTGTATGACGGAGATAATTGCGTGCAGTGTGCACGTGTTAGGTAGTGAATCACACACATAAACACAAATACACTCCCAGGAGCACACTTATTCTCAAGCACCCATGCATGCAGTAGATTGTGTGCAAGAGAACTATTTATATCAACATGTACATCACCAACAAGGGCAAGGGAAAGAGATGAACCATCACTATTTGATCTAGAATATACCAGTAATGTTTCTGGATGTTGGTAAAACTGATCAAGAGTCAATGAGAGACAATATTGACTGCTGTGTTGTTTATGTTACATTATAAAATATGTTCTGCTTGAAAGTAAGAGGACCATTAAGGATATGAGGAGAAACTATCCAAAAGATTACAAGAGGATTAACGCTATGTTTGCGAGTAATAACTGGTAGAGTTTCTTTATATACAAATCTGCACAAGAGGTTTACACAATTTTTGAGAGGAATATGAGAGGACAGGTAAGCAGTTGCATATCGTCTACGAGAGTAGGAATTATTAATGACAAAAGTATTTATGGTTCAGTATCGAATGTAACAGGGCAAATAAAAGGGGAGACAGCACTTGAAGGATAGAAAAAGCATAAATGTTTGAAAAATTATAAATGAGCAAGAAATACGCGTTTATGAAAAAGAGAAGCAAAGAGTACATATGAAAGAGTTATTACAAAAGAGTTAAGGAAAATACCAAATTTCTAGACTTTGTTAGAGGTAAATTAAAAGTCAAAGGGGCATTAGTAAGGTAGATGAAGATATATGTAAAGAATTGAAAAGATAGTTTCAGTTGGTATTTTCATTAGAGAATATTCAGACTCCCTCATCTTGTAGAGAAGAGAGAACAAAGACCAGCATTAGAAAACATCGTTTTTTCAGTCAGAGAAGTATGCAAAGCACTGACAGAATTGCATGATCATGAATCTGAGGAACATGAAGTGTGCTGCATCATTATCTATAGTACTTTACATCATACTTGAAAAGTTGCTTCAGCCTGGAGTTTCCAAGATGCTGGAAACCATCAAACATGGTGCCTATATTCAAAAATGGAGGGAGAAACACAGTTCTAAACTAAAGGCATGTTTCACTGACTAGCTTAGCTTGCATACTTAAGGAGAACGTCTTAGAATGTAAATTTTTATGTCATTTTTAGTTTTTTAACTTTCTCAGGGAGATAATATATATTCATAGAGGGCAGGTCTAAAATAGAAATTTTGCTGGAATTTTATGATGAGGTAAGACTCACCTTACAAGAATGAGAGGGATAGGTTGATTGCATATTCTTAGATTTTCAGAAGGCGATTGGCACAGTCTCATATAGGAGACTTATTAAGAAGCTGCAAGCAAATGATGGGAAGAACTGGCGAAAAGGTCTCGGAGCGGATAAAAGCTGATGTAGAAGGAAGGGAGAAGGGAGTCAAAATAAGATTTGCAGTGCTTGACCGGAGGAGAGTTTGCAGTATATAGGGTTCTGAAGGGATCACTTGTAGGGCCGATTCTGTTCCTCATATATGTATATGACTCACTATTTTCCGTGCACAGACCATGCAAAGATTTTGTGGAGAATTAGAGACGAAAATATTGGTAGAGAGCTCCAGGAAGGCCTAAATAGTCTGTATTAGTCGTCATACTAATGACTGGTGAGATTTAGTACTCCATAATGTAAAGTAATGGGAATGGCAAAGAGCACAAGAAGGCCCATGATTTGATGCTCAATAGAAGAAGTGGAACTTCAAGTATTGCTGAACGAATGATATCTAGAAATAAAAATATTGGAAGATTCGTCTCCATAAAAGGCTTATAAATTATATTGTAAAGGTAGGATATGCTTTTTTAGAGAAAAAAAAAGAGCTACATTGAAACATGGATAGAGAAGTGTTTAGAAATATTACATGACTTATGTGAGGCCTAAGCTTAAATATGCTGCACCCCTCTCGAGATTTGGAAACTCATTTAGCAGGAAAAGCTGAGGAAGGTAGACTTACCATCACTTGAAGATAGAAGAAAGACGGGCGATTTGGTAACGATATTAAAATTCCTTCAAAATTTCGACAGGGTTGATAGGGAGCAATACTTTGTTGTAGGTGGCTCTAAAACTATAGCTCATAGTTTGAAGCTTCGTACGAAAACTTCAGTGCAGGATATTAGAAAGTACATCTTTAGAGCAAGAACAATTGATAATTGAAATTCGCTAGCCGAAGAAATGGCATTTGCTAAATCCATTCATAGTGTTAAGGGAAGATAAGTGTTATGAGTGAGAGAAAATAAGTGACCAGGAGTAGGGTAGTAATGAGCATGGGAAGCTCTCTCGAGAGCACAGTAAGGTAACTTAAATTAGATAAATATATATGGGTAAGAGATACTTTCTCCTATAGATATGGCTCTTTTCTCTGCATATCAGGTCTATTAGGGATTGTATCTCAAAATCCTGTGTAGACTTTACGATCCTCAAGGAAAATGTGTAGTATTGTCATCTATCTATATACATGAGCCATTTTCCCCTTATAAGGGGAGTGGCTGAGTCAAGACAAAATACTCTGACTCTTTGGGAAGAGAAAATACTTCATCAAATATCTTGGATTAACAAGAACAACTTATGTGATGCATCTCTTATGTGTTTAAATTACACTTTCCCCTTATAAGGGGAGTGGCTGAGTCAAGACAAAATACTCTGACTCTTTGGGAAGAAGAAATACTTCATTAAATATCTTGGAGTAACAAGAACAACTTATGTGATGCATCTCTTATTTGTTTAAATTATGCTTTTGCGAAAAATATTTATCATACAGTGAAATTTTTTTGATACTGTGTACTTAGAAAGCCTTTGGATGGAAATGTAGCCCTCGTGAACTTGAAATACCAATATAAGAAAGAATTTTGCAGTGGATCGAATCTAGGAAAAAAAAAGCCCCTGTGGCTTAAAAATTTCTTCTTTTTGCAAATCTCTATATATATATATATATATATATATATATATATATATATATATATATATATATATATAAAAAGATCTTTCCAGAAAGATGTATTTAGTATAGTGGCACTACTCCTATCTGGGGTTGTGAGGGATATGTGCATATATGAGCATAAATGTGTATGTATGTGTTTATAAAAAAAATCCCACTGTTTATATGTTCATGGAAGGGACATACCATTCCGCTGAGAGGCGTGGCTGTTGTATCTCGCTCACTTTTCGCCTTGTTTAGCAAGTTTTTCTCCCCTCTGACTTTTTTTATTTTTTAATTTTTTATAAAGATTCCAACCTGGATTTTGTTCCCGCAATAAGTTCACTTCCTTTTTTTTTTTTTACTGAGTTTGCTCTTTTTCATTTTACCAATTTGCTTCTTTTTTTTTTTTTTTAAATTAAGAGTCCATTGATATATGTACATCAATTTTCATATTTTCATTATTTCATTGTAGATTACTAGACGTGTATAACATTTGACCTTATCTGTATGGTCGGGATCATGAAGGTACTGTTCCACTATTCACCTCAGACTCCTTCTAGTGTACTTACTAAAGCAGCTGAGTTAAGAAACGTTGCAGTACAAAGGACACCACTACCCTCTTCTCCTGAGTTATTTCTATTATGTGATATCGAGCTCAAGAAAGGGATGTATCACTATTCAGAGTAAGCTTCTACTCATTAAATGAAACTGAAACAGCACAGAAAGTTAAAAAAAAAAAAAAAGCTGAGAGATCGTTTACACAATAGCTAAAAAATATTAAAGTATTAACTTGTGTGCTCTAAGACTAAGGCTACGTTTCCACTAGGCTGCAAAACTCTGCTTCTGTTTTTCGCAGCCTCTGCCTGAGTTTAGGTGATACATGTAATCCTATGGAGCTGTTTCCACTAGAGGCTGCGTTTCGCAGCTGCGAAACGCAGCCTCTAGTGGAAACAGCTCCATAGGATTACATGTATCACCTAAACTCAGGCAGAGGCTGCGAAAAACAGAAGCAGCGTTTTGCAGCCTAGTGGAAACGTAGCCTAAAAGCTATTCTAAGGTGGTGTAATTTTCTTGAATCCTCACTGTATATTTTGTGGACATAAAGGAATTTTATTATTATTTCATTTTATTATCATTAAAGCCAGCTTAGTTAACTGGCGTTTAACACGGAGGGGGGGAACTACACTCAATTTCTTAACCCCAAAATGGCTCTGGTAAAGATAAACTACATATATGGAGCTACTGAGGACAGATTTTAATCTGAAATTTCATATATGAAAATAATTCTTGTAATTTAAGTCGTTCATGTTATTTTTTCTGTTGCAACACCCCCCCCCCCAAAAAAAAAAAAAATCGGACCCAATTGATTTTTCAATATTTAAAGAAATTTTGGTAGTTTGTCGGCGGAGGAGATTGGACTCTCTCTCTCTCTCTCTCTCTCTCTCTCTCTCTCTCTCTCTCTCTCTCTCTCTCTCTCTCTCTCTCTCTCTCTCTCTCTCTCTCTCATATGTAAGTGTGTGCTTTGCTTAGATTCATAGGTCTAACTAAATCTCCCTTTCTTAGAAAGAAAATTGTTGGCCTGGACTCTCCTCTTTCTCACTGAAAAAACTCCTAACTCCTGCTTCTCACTCATTCGTGTTGTCGGTTCAATAGCTTAATCTCTCACTGACAAAGCCATTCTGTTTGGCTCTCATTTTTCTGCCAACAATTCTGCAAGCGATTCTATTGACTTCACCCTCATATTTTACCCCTTTTTAACCCTATGTATCCTCCCCTATTCTCTCTACACGCAAAATCCGTAGGGTTCTTCACTCTCCGAAGACGAACAAGGCATCCAGACCCGATGGCATGCCTGTGAAGTCCTTAAGGAGTTTGCAGATGAATTGGTATCTGTGGTTTGCCGCCTTTTTCTCCTCATTCTGCCAACCAATATCTATCCTTCATCACAGAAGCATGCTATAGTTCAGCCACTTCTTTAGAAGGATGACCATTCTATTAATTCTAACTACCGACTAATTGCCTTAACCACTGCTATAGAGTATTCAAAACCTTGCTCAAATCTCATTTCTTGAAGCACCTTGAATCACACTCGTTTATTTCTGATCACCAGTACGGTTTCCT
>JAXCGZ010006120.1:27500-32500 GCA_037179515.1 Halocaridina rubra
AGCAAGGCAGGAGTAGAGATCGAAGGAGAAGCAAGAAAGAGGCAGGGAGGGACTTCGCCCAACCTATGATGATGATGAAGATGATGATGATGATTGTGGTGGGGAGAGGTTTTGGGTCGGAGGTAATAACCGTGATTAAGGTATCGTTCGCTGTTGTCCATCATCGAACGTGTTTCTGCTTCAGCCAATCAACGAGTTCCATTTGTCCTCTTAGCTTTCCGATTGGTCCACATAACCTTGCCAACTGTCTATCATACATCTTTACGCCTCTACCACCCAACCTCCCCTCTCCTTCATTCCACCCGTTTTCCAGTAGCCCTTGAACTGTCGGGTTTCTTAAATATTAGAATTATGCCTCCGATTATTAAAGGCGTCAAGCGAAGAGAGGTTGAGAGATGAGCATGAGAGATGAAAATAGGCAAATATAGAGAAGGCAAAATTATATATAACTTTAATAATTTTAAAGATTATATACTGAGCTGCCTGGATGCTACAGTCATCTCCCTGCGCGCCATCAAGACTTTGAATGACTCAAGTAATGCGAAAATATATACTGAGGCAGGAAAGCTTTAAAAAGAAAAATTTTTGATGCTAAGAACACTAACTCTTCCATCTTGCACAGAACCAACATACCATTTACGTAAAGTTCAAGAAAAAATACAGTTCGAAATATTATCACGAAGCTAGATAATATAATTAAGCACACAGCTCGAATGATGTTTTCAAAGCTTAAAGATATTTATGATAAGGGGGAATTCGTAATAGGGACGCAGCTACCTCTTCCTTCATATGCCCAAAGTGGCTGTACCAGAGAGACTGCATTTTATCCAGGAGCATTGGCACCTCGTCTGGACGATTAAGTATCTTTCATATGAGTGCCATCCGAAACTTCCTTTAATTGTTGTCATTGAAGCAAAGCTGTAGCGACTGTATCTTTGAGGCGTTAGGTCGAGGGTTCACGGCCAGCCACGATTTGAGGTTAGTAAGGGCATGCACTCAGGGTAACGTTCTCACCCGCCAAAATAAAATCCTTCGCAAGAAGGCAACGTCCTAGCCCTTAGTAGAAAAGGGAGTCGGTACCTTCGTGATTGCGTGGAATTTTATACAAAATGAGTTACAGCGAAAAGTCTACAGTGTGGATAGAGAAGAGCGAAGTTGTAGTAGTTATTCATTTGCTTACAAGTTCTCAATTTTTGTTCTATTGTCTTGATTACTGTTGTGTTTGTGTGATAAATACATGGATTTGAGGATGAGAAAATTACGTCTTTAGAAGGCTAAAATCTATGAGGGGCAACGATCTGGGAATGAGTGAAGGGATATATATATATATATATATATATATATATATATATATATATATATATATATATATATATATATATATATATTGATAGATAGATAGTTATACAGGGAGAGAGAGAGAGAGAGAGAGAGAGAGAGAGAGAGAGAGAGAGAGAGAGAGAGAGAGAGAGTAATAATAATAATAATAATAATAATAATAATAATAATAAACCTTTATTTCCAATGTACATTGGGTATTCAAATAAGATACATATATATTCCAGATAGATATCTGTGGTGTACGATATAGACATACTAAAACAAACAAATCATAAAGATGAGTGTACCATTAAAAATTACAAGTAAAATCTTCCTTTAAGAGTAACTTCTTAAGATTATATTTAAAAGTATACACTGAACCAGCATTTTTTAGTTCACGGGGAAGCTTATTATATAAATGAGGTCCACGAATGTTTATATCTCTTGAGCCAATATCAGTTTTAGACCTTCGTACTAATAAATCTTCCCCTTGACGGGCAGTTAACCCAGTAACTGAGCTTACTGTAGAAAAATTATACAAGCAATCAGGAAGATTGTTTCTTAGTATATTAAAAACAAAGGTACATATATCAAAAACATATTTATCTTTAATCTTTATCCATTCTAGATATTTTAAAACAGGAGAGATGTGCTCGTATTTTCTTACATTGCCAACAGTCACTCGTGCTGCAAAGTTTTGTAACTTTTGTATTCTTTGTAATTGAGTCTTATTTGTACATCCCCAAACTTTGAGACAGTAATTAATTAAACTCATAGCTAAGGACTGGACAATTATTATACGAGTTGATGTTTCAAATGAGTCTTTTACCCTATTTAGATATATTAGAGTACCCATTACTTTTTTGTAAATTTCATCTATATGCATTTCAAAATTCATGTAACGGTCGAAATAGACACCTAGGTTCTTTACCGAGTTCATTGGCTTAATGATATTACCGTTAAAATTTATATGAAGATTGTCATCAACTTCTGATAATAATTGTCTGGATCCGATAAGAATAGATTGGGTTTTAGTTTCATTAAGTAACAGACCATTTTCTAGAAAATAACGTTTAGCCATATACAAAATTTCTTCTGCTCTACGAATAATAGTTTCTAAATCATTAATTTCTCCTTCAATTAAGATTTGAGTATCGTCAGCATATTGAATGACATAACAGTTAGGTAAATATTTTACTAGATCGTTTGCATATATTAGAAAAAGTATAGGTCCTAGGATCGATCCCTGAGGAACCCCAAACAATACCTTCTTGCGACTTGAAACTACATCTTTTATTCTGACTGACTGGTAGCGGTTTTTTAAATAGTTCTCTGTAACAGCTCTAAAGGAAGGAGTGTGATTCCTGCTTCATGATTAACCAAGCATGAACTTGCTCTTACTGGATCAGTCCCAGTACAAGTACCTGATGTAATTTTTGGTTCTTAATCTGGGATTGAGATTAGGTTAGGCTTGGTTAGGCACATCAATTCTAATGTTAGGTGAACATAGCATAAACTAACCTAAACCCAATCCCAAACTAAGGATGTGAAAATTATATCAAGTGCCTCTTCAGAGTTTGATCCCTCTTACGATCAGGTTTTATTCCCCCTCCTCATTTTCCTCTTCCTCCTCCTCCCGTATCTCCTACCTCTTCCCATCCACACCCTTCCTAGTACTCCTATGCCATTTCTGTTCCTTTTTCATTTATTTCGTTTATATTTCCATATCGTTACCCTGAGTGTATGCCCTTACTAACCACAGTCCGCGCCCAGTCACGGACTGAGGTTAGTAAGGACATACACTCAGGGTAACGATTACATCTGCCAAAACAAGTCCTTCGCAAGAAGGAAACCGTCCTAGCCCTTAGTAAAAAAGGGAGTTCGTGACATAAAAACAAATCATATCACCTATGTACATGCCCCCAAACCCCCATGCCAGGGGAGTGGCCGAGCCAAGAAACACGCATTTGCCATGATCCACATATACCTCAACTACTCCTCTTAGCGCCTTGGGGATAAAGGGTTGCCACATTTCCCCCTCTCCCACCCTGCTTGGGTCACCCACAAGTTAGGTGGCAAGGATATTCTACAGTGAGGCTTGACAGCCGCAGATGGTTTTCCCTTACCTTTTCATCACATGGTAACTCCCCTCACACCCGTCCATCACACTTCACTGAGCTAGCAGGTGCGAGAAATCCCTTTGACCCGCGTCACATATACGCAATCTTCCTTCACTCATTCCTATCACTAGTACACTCTCTTCCGTGTACCACTGACATTCCAGGTGCATCCAATGGCCTTACCACGCCATCCATCCATCTCTTTTTCGCTGTTTGTTCTTCACTATAGATTAATAATTCCTGAAGTCTCTGTTTTCAAGGTCTTTTCTTGAACCAGAGATAAACAGCGATTTTGTACGTCGTACTTCTAACCATGTATTTTAAATTGTCTTAAATATTAGGTCCTCGTTTCGTTTAGTAACACTTATCTTGTATGAATAATATCTTGATGTCTTTCAACAAAGGCTTTTTATCATTTAAAATCAAAGACCCATATATATATATATATATATATATATATATATATATATATATATATATATATATATGTATATGTGTGTGTGCGTGCGTGCGTGCGCGCGTGTGTGTGTGTGTGAAGCAGAAAAGGCCCATAAGAAAGGCACAAAATAAAAAGATGTACATACTTTTTGCTTTGTCTTTTATATGTACATCTTTTTTACTCGATATTGTGTTGCTTTATATATATATATATATATATATATATATATATATATATATATATATATATATATATATATATATATATATATATATATATATATATATATATTATATATACATATACATATATATACATATACATATACATATACATATACATATACTATATATATATATATATATATATATATATATATATATATATATATATATATATATATATATATATATATATATATATATATATATATATATATATATATATATATATATATATATATATATATATATATATATATGTATGTATGTATGTATATGTGTGTGTGCGTTCGTGCGTGTGTGTGTGTGTGTGTGTTTGTGTGTGTGAAGCAGAAAAGGCCCATAAGTAAGGCACAAAATAAAAAGATGTACATACTTTTTGCTTTGTCTTTTATATGTACATCTTTTTTACTCCATATTGTGTTGCTTTATATATATATATATATATATATATATATATATATATATATATATATATATATATATATATATATATATATATATATATATATATATATATATATATATATATATATATATACATATATACATATATATATATATATATATATATATATATATATATATATATATATATATATATATATATATATATATATATATATATATATATATATATATATATATACTATATATATATATATATATATATATATATATATATATATATATATATATATATATATATATATATATATATATATATTTGCATATATGCATATATATGCATATATATATATATATATATATATATATATATATATATATATATATATATATATATATATATATATATATATATATATATATATATATATATATATATATATATCATGCTTTTAGTTGCTCCAATTCATGGTATATTCTCTTGATGCTTCG
>JAXCGZ010006120.1:37500-62500 GCA_037179515.1 Halocaridina rubra
AGTTTCCAATTCAGTTCCAGTTCCAGTTTCCTAAGACTAGCCTCTACAAGTTGGAAACCTGTCAACAAACTCAATTCTATTGCTAAATATAATTTTAGGGAATTTTTGAACACTAAATTCTCAAGTTCTTAAAATTTTAATGTACTGCCGCTGCAAACCTGTCTGTCTCCTAGGAATCTTAGATATATTCGTACCAACGACTGCTGTCATGTCTATAAAAATACGGATTACCTTTCGTTAGCTAACAGTTAACTTTGTCATGCACGTGAGATTATTTCGTTGAAGCTTGAATGAAAAATGACATATAGATCTTCCATGATTATTTAATTGGAAAATGTGTTTCTGATGGCGTGTGATTACGTACAGACACGACTGATAATGTTGTGTCCATACATGATACACGATTTTTTATTCTATTGTATTTTTGTTTCTTAGTAATGGTATTATTCGTATTGGCTGCCTTGATGACATTAGCTTCTCTTTCTTAGAAAAAGCAGTTTAAGAGACGCGCTTTATCTTGTGGGTAATTAGTAGCTAATTTTTTAAATATGCATGTTTGTATAGCCTAGTAACAGAGAGAACATAGAGGCATATATTACAGATGTTCATTGGTCTGTAGGATCTAGAAGAGATTAGAAATTCTTTTCGACAAGGAAAAGTGATAGGGGAAAATATGACCTGTATGAGATAACATTGCAGCTGTTGACTTGACTTCTGAAGAGACAAGAAGAGATTAAAAGTGTGATGCAGGCGAAGGAAAAGAATATGGAGGGAAGGGAAAGATATTCGACTGAACATCGTGATGGGGGGGGGGGGTGAGAACTTCCTTAATTGTGCTTCGCGTCTTAAATTAGATGGGTTTGGAAGGGTGGGCATTATCGTCTTGTTTTGGAGCATTAGCCGAGTGATGACGAGGCTGGCCGAATGAGTAATAATAATAATGATGGCAGACGTAGAGACTCTCAAGGAACTCCGGGTCATTAAGGACCATTGAATTACAACCATCGCTGAAGAATTACACGCCCCGCTTGCAAAAGAAGAAGAAGAGAACACCTTGACGGCAATGTCACAACAAGTGGTGGTAGTGCTGGGAGAATGATAATAACAATAAGAGGGGTTTTCGTAGAGGTTGTAGAATCAGTAACTTAAAGGGGGGTTTACACGGTCAAACGGTTCGTCGAACGCGGTTCGACAGGCAAGTGCTTGAAGTGATGTTCGAACGTGTGAACGGGGTATTTGGTTGTCGAACACGGAATGTGTTCGACAACCAAACACCCAGTTCACACGTTCGAACATCACTTCAAACACTTGTCTGTCGAACCGCGTTCGACGAACCGCTTGACCGTGTAAACCCCCCTTAAGGCATGTAGGCATAATAGTATCAGTAGTGATAATGTGAAAATAGTCATTTTGATGGTTGTTTATTACTCTGTAATGTTATTAAAATTCATTTGAATAAGGGCAGATTATTTCTTTTCATTATTATTATTTTTTTATATCATCTACGCAATTTATCATATATTATAATCTTTTCAGTGTCATAACTTATGACCGTGGATTTCAGAGCTAATAATTCTCTGTCTGCATATAGATAATATATTGTATCTATTTTGATATTAACATATACCATTTTATATTTCACCTTTTCTTCTATATTAGGCAAAGTCTATATTAATTACCTTATTCCCGTTTATGTTTTGATAAATAAAAATGATACTAATAATAATAATATAATAATAATAATAATAATAATAATAATAATAATAATAATAATAATAGCAATAATAATAGTTTCTTCAGCTTTACAGTCATTTCGGAATCTAATTTGTTTGACCTTTATGTTCCTCCCCCCCAAGTGTCCCCAGACCTTCGTAGTTAGCCAGTATTGCAGCTCTACTGAAGTGAACCAGAAATTGTCATTATTATAAAAATTATTATAACAATAATCCGTATATTAAAACATTATTGAAGAGTAAATGTCTTTCTTAAAAAGGGGTATGTATGGAAGGGGAGGGATTGGAAAGTTGATAACCTAAAGGGGGGTTTACACGGTCAAACGGTTCGTCGAACGCGGTTCGACATACAAGTGTTTGAAGTGATGTTCGAACGTGTGAACGGGGTATTTGGTTGTCGAACACGTTCGACAAACGTGTTCGACATCCAAATACCCCGTTCACACGTTCGAACATCACTTCAAACACTTGTCTGTCGAACCGCGCTCGACGAACCGTTTGACCGTGTAAACCGCCTTTAAGAGAGTTTTTCTAAAATTTGGAGCTTAAAACATGAAGCCGAGAATTCAAGTTTTCTGAACATACTGAAAATTATGCCTAATAATTATTTATGGTGTCATTGCAGTACTCATACACATGACTGATTATTCCAGTATATGAATTACATCGCTCTTACAAGGTAATTTTAGATTTTTTTATTTTATTTTATTAGAATGCTGGTAAGGCATTATTTCGTCAGGAATTTGTGGAGACTTTTTTTTTTTTTTTTAAATGTATCCGTGGGTATAGTAATGAGTTTAATATTTCCCTCTGACTGTGTTTGTTTCTCAAATAGAGTTTCCGGATATTTGTGTTAATGTGTTTGGAATGGATTTGATTATGTCTATAGTTCATGTATTTGTTAGAATCTGTATTTGACAGTTTATACACTCAAGTTAGAAAACAGTCAATTTTTAGTGTTAACAGCATTTGAGGGTTCGCGCCCCGTCATGGACTGAGGTTAGTAAGGGCATACACTCAGGATAACGATTACATCTGCCAAAACAAGTCCTTCGTAAGAAGGCAACCGTCCTAGCCCTTAGTAGAAAAGGGAGTTCGTGACGTAAAACCGAATCCATCCATTATTAACAGCATTTTCTAGTTATTTCTTCATATGTTGGGCGTAGTTTATTTGAAATGAAAGCGTATTTATAAATATCAGAAATGAGTCATTTCTCTGTTTTTGTTGTTGGGTGCCATGATTCCTTCTTCTTTTTTTCGCTCTATCTATATACCCCATTAATTTATATTAATGATAATTAGGTTTGTGGTTCCTATTTTTCTGCACATGTGCAGCATGCTTTCAGCCATTTTTTCTTTTCTACTTCTTACTTTCGAGTTGAAGTGATAGACACAGATTGACTTGGCGAGAGGAGGAGGAGGAGGAGGAGGAGCTTCAACAATAGAAGGGGGTAAAAAAAGAGGAAGAGAGGACGGTGGAGGGATTATGTTGCTGTGAATCAAGAGAGAGGGACAGAGTCCGGGAAGGTATAGAGCAGCACCGCCCCGGGAACTATACTTTGGACAATTATATGGAAAAATATATTCTGAAGAGCGTAATAGCCGGCGTGACCTTAAAAACAAGAGTTAATAAAGTCGGATATCGCATTGCTAATCTCACGTGGGTTACGTCCTCGTAATCATGTTCAACTTCACTCATGATTGGTTTACAAGCAGCTGCTCGACTAAGCCGTCGGGCGATATTGATCCTTGTTGTAACGTGTGTTAAGCGTCATATTAGTATAGAAGTTATATAAGGGAGAGGCCATTGCTGATTCGTACTGTTGGGGTCATGATATGCTAATGAAGCAGTAACGTGTGTCAATCACTGACGACTGGTGAGGTTCCTCCGCTAGGAAGAGGAGGTGGAGAAGGAGGAGGAGGAGGAGCTGTGGAGGTGGTGGTGGCGGCGTTTGCCGCCGAAGCAGCAGTGGCCCTGCAGCGGTGGATGAAAAATGTCTTGTTGCTGTGGCTGTCTTTGGTACATTCATAACGATGGAATGCAGCTGATGAAATATAATTTCATGCTTTTAATTAATCCCCCCCCAGTTTTTTTATTATTGTATAATTATGGCACGATGCTTACCTATTGCTTAGCAATGGCCAGGTTGCCTCTAAGCCTGAGTTAACTCGTATGCGGCTATGATTTTTGTTTATTTACATTTATGTGCATGCATCGTTAGTTTCATACAGTAGTGATCTCTCTTCTCATATTGCCGAGTCTAAATTCATTAGGGATCAAACAAAATAAAATAAACAAAAGAAAAAAGACCTTTTCACATAATTTGGTTAGGTTAGAGTAATATATAATATTCATAAATAAAGAATTAATCGGATACTTTGCTCTTAAGGGGGTGGTTCTCAAACTAGCGACTTTCTTAGGACGAAAGATATCAAAAATGCTTTATCTTTGTCCCCAAAATAAATCGTCATGGACCGATATGCCTTCAGCTTGATTGCTAATTATATTTTATTATTTTTTTCCAAGAAACCCTGAACGTATACACATGAGCGTGGACAGAATTAACATCCTAATTATCCATACTTTAGTTTTTATAGCTACGGCTCATGTGAAAATATTCAATTCTGGAACTGAATAATTAGGCAGAGAAGTTAGTCGTTTATGATGATTACTTCGCTAATTCGAGATTATATTTTGTCGTATAAACTGAAAAGCGAAGATAGGGATATGTCAGCATTAATGAAACACATTTTCTCCTCATTATTATAAATTGGGTAATCGAAGCTAATTGCTATTTAATGAGGGTGTGAAAATTAAACAAGTCGACGCTCAAAAATAAATTGGATATTTAAAACATCAAAACACTGAGTATATTTTTTTAAATGCGGCTTCATAAATATTTTTACATTTTAGTTCCATTTATTGGCGATTTATATATATATATATATATATATATATATATATATATATATATATATATATATATATATATATATATATAATCAAATCAGCACTTTACCTATATGTAAAAACATGGATCATATTTTACCCCGACTGGGACTCGAACCTAGGACACATGATTACTGTGCCAAGGCGCTACCAATTACACCACAGAAGGTCTAAAAGAGAAACCAACCTTACAGCTTAATTGCTATACTAGGAATGAACGCATTCTATCTGAATGCCTTTATGTTCATATTACAGTGTCTCCCAACTTCACTCATGGCTAAGTTTTTGCATTTAATTCAAATCCCAATCTAAACAGGGATCAAGAATAATAAATTAAGCAAATTACCATATGTGAAAACATGAATCGCATTTTACCACGACCTGGACTTCAACGTAGGACACATCATTACTGTACCAAGGCGCTATCAGCTACACCTCAGAAGATCTGAAAAAGAAACCAACATTACACCTTAACTGCTGTACTAGGACTGAACGCATTTTATCTGAATGCCTTTATGTTCATATTACAGTTTCTCCCAACCTCACTCGTGGCTTCGTTTCCTCATTTAATTATAGATTGGGATATGAATTAAATGCAGAAATGAAGCCAGAAGTGAGGCTGGGAGAAGCTGTAATATGACAAGAAGGTATTCAGAAAGACTGCGGTCATTCTTAGCAAGCAGTTAGCTTTGAGATTTGCTTCTTTCTTAGACTTTCAGTGGTGTAGTTGGTAGCGCCTTGGCACAGTAAAATGTGTCATTATTATTATTATTATTATTGTTATTATTATTATTATTATTATTATTATTATTATTATTATTATTATTATTATTATTATTAGTATTATTTTTTATTATTTTTATAATAATGATAATAATAATAATTATTATTAATATTATTATTATTTTTATAATAATGATAATAATAATAATAATAATAATAATTATAATAATAATAACAATTATTATTATTATTATTATTATTACTATTATTATTATTACTTTTATTATTATTACTATTATTAAAATTATTATTATTACTATTACTATTATTTGTTGTGAGAGAGAGAGAGAGAGAGAGAGAGGGAGAGAGAGAGAGAGAGAGAGAGAGAGAGAGAGAGAGAGAGAGAGAGAATTATAATTTAACTCCATCCTTTAGGCGAGGTATTACTTTTTATAAGTCCTTCCCAAAAGTGCCAATTCCTAAATCTCATTGCAATCTTTAAGACTTCTAAAGAAATTTCAGATATCGAAAGACCCGACAATACTCTTGTTTGAATCTGGTCTCAATTACAACTATTAATGGTTTTATACTTAGCTTTTCGTAAGGACGTAACTGATATTTCTCTTACTAATATACATGGCTATTACGTACTTGAAAAGAGTCTAGGAGCATGTAATGATAGTCCCTTCCAGCATCTTCCAAATAAAGACGAGCTCTCTCTCTTCCTATTAAAAGCTAATAATGTCTCTTGTATCCAAGAGCTCGATTGCTTCTTAATATATGCTTTATCAAATATTAATCCAACCTAATTTAAAGAAATACGTAGGTAAGACGGGTCCCTACTTTTTTTGTTGGGACTGATTATATATTCTTTAATCGAAGGCTTTTTACAGTGTTAATCCTGGCCAGGATTCGAATCTAGGACACATCATTTGAACCATATTACTCGATATCTTATACCTCATGACTTTAACGACAGATAACCCATTCAGATGTTTACAACTGGATCATCGCCACTGGATAATCGCCACTTAGTCTGATTATTGAAATATATGAGCTATTACTTATTTCCATTTTGGCTCTTTCGTATTTTGAAAGCTTGCATTCCAACCACCCGATTTTTTCTATCCATAGTGTTATTCTTATTTTTTTTTTTTCAGCATATGGTACACTAAATAATGTAGGAGTTGTCGTTTCTGTGCAGCCTGTACTTTCTTCAATAGTCTTATTAAAAAAAAAAAAAGATTCCTTACTCGTCTTTCGGCCTCGTCACACAGATACTGTGTGGAGATTTGTAGTTCGCGGACTGGTCGGTGCAGTAACTCCGTTTCTTCTACTTCCAGACTATAAAATTCTCTTCTTGCTTCAGTATTCCCTAACTCCTATGACCTTTCTTCTTTCAAAAAGCAGATCTATCGTCATTTCAGGGCCTAATCCAGCCCTATTTCTAGTTCTTCAGTACTTAAATTCTTCCTTCAACCTGTCTTTATTGTTGTTTTTCCTTCTTTTATTTCTGCCTTGTCCTCAAGCTGCTTAATGTTTTCTTGGTGTCCGGGGCTGATGAGGGAAATTTTCTCTGCCTAGCGTGCTGTCACACACACATTAAAAAGAATGATGATGGGGATACTCTGCACTGCGTATAAGCAATGAATGTATACCTTGAACAATAGACTTCTGATCTAAATAATAGTCAAGTTATTTCTCTATCTTAAAGGCCCGATTTCTTAAACAGAGTAAACCTAGGATACCATATTGTTAGTTAGCTAGACACACACATATGGATTTCATAAACGCATCTGACGAGGTTCTGTGTATAGCTAGGATCATGTACGGGATCCTAGCCATACACAGAACCTCGTCAGATGCGTTTATGAAATCCATTTGTGTGTGTCTAGCTAACTAACAATATGGTATCCTAGGTTTACTCTGTTTAAGAAATCGGGACAAAGACTGGGTTGGTTAGGAAATACCTCGTCAAACATTCACGTGAGTAGTTTGATGTTCCTATATATTATCTCTGTTCTCTGTCATCAGCATATTACAGAGTTTTCTCTTTGAACTTCTTGGCAAGAGTGTGACTGGGTTTCATCTGTGTGATTAGCTACCATTAGCTTCCGGGAAGTTTTTTAATTTTTTTAATAGTTTGGCTTATTGTTTAGAAGGGGGGAGGGGAAGGAGGGAGTTACTCTTTGTGTGGTTAACTTATAATACGTAGCTGTGGTTGAAGAGTTATGGTTTTTCGATTGTTAATGACTTCTTTGATTATGGAGTTTTCAGGGGTTGCTTAACCTTTACAAATAGGAATTGTTGCATTTACTGGTACTTGACTTATCCAAAGTAATAATTATTACCATTTATTATTCATTCGTAGTCTAAGGCAGATTTCATCTCATGCTGTGGAGGGAGATAAATGGGTATTATTTGAGAGATGACAATGCATAAGAGTAAAGCGTATCTTTTGTTTTCACAGTGAAGAGCACACAGAAGAAATGTCATTATTTCAGAAAATGCTTTTCTTTTTATTTAAAATTTTTCACACACACACACCCACACACACACACACACACACACACACACACACACACACACACACACACACACATATATTTATATCATGTTACTTAGATTTTACGAGATTACCCCTCAAGATGTGTGAAATTAATCTCGTTACATCAAGTTACCTTTTAGGAGGCCACGATATCTCTGTGGTAAAACGCGCTTGTCGAAAAGCGGCTGAAGCGAGTTCGAACCCACCGGAGAACGATAGGAAGGGCATCCAGTATTATTCCCCCAGCTACAACTTGGTTGTGTCCACCCCAGTTTTGGTGGGTCATTGTGATACATCTGATAGTGCATAAACATCAAGGTACGATCACAGCTGTAGCTCTATCTGTATCCCAACATATATAGTATGTGCAGATTGTATGTTGCTTTCTATGAGCATAATGTTATGATATTGTCATTGGTACCTCCTGATTGGCTCAAAACCTTTCAGGTTGACCAATCAGAAACCTTCTCTGCCTGTCTAAACCAATCATTTTCATATCCTGATCGTGTTTGAAGTCTCCTCCTCCCTCTGCTGATTAACCTTCCGTTCTCCATTCCCCCCCTTTTCACCCCTCCATATCATATGCCATTTATCCCTTTTACTGATGTGCCCGAGAGGAACATAAAAGAGGGGTAATTAGGGTCCCGCATAGGACGGGATGGTTGGTAGGTTTCGTTATGGGCCCAACTGTATGCCTGTGTTAGCATTTTGTCTCCAATGGATAACGCTGCTTGTTGAAGCAGAAACCAAAAGGTATCAAAAGTGAGAAAAACAAATATCCGAATTTCCAGGATAGAATTTTGCCACCATTAAAAATAGTGGAAGAAGCAAGAAATACATCCACTTTTAACGTTAAATTCGCTTTAACTGGAAGAGAAACTGCAAGATGAGGTATAAAGAAAAAAAAATGGAAGAGTTGAGAAAATTCACCTACGTGGCATGCCCGCCATGGAAAAAAACGGCCGTAATGTTTCCTTAATCACCTAACGATTTTAAGTATCGTAATTGCTACCGGTGATGGGAAGGTGAACATCGCTAACTGCTTATTGTCATCGTTCGGAAACCCCTTTTGGGGTCATTACGCATTGGCATTTACCAATAACCTCTAAGAGGAGGCCTTCTAACCTCTTTACTCTTCCTCCTCCTCCTCCTCTTCATTTTTCTCATTCGCCATCCATATACATATATTATCTCCCTCTCATACCCCGACTCTGTACCCCTTCTCCCTCAACCCCCAGTTTCAGAGGATGCTCAGACAATGGTTCCTTCTGTATAGTTATTGACGGATTTCTCGTTCTTAATAATCATAAGGTTTCTGTGTAGAAAACAGGATATAGACTGTTTTACATGGCTGGTTTAATTCCTTATTGAAGATATAAATGCCTGTTACAATAGAATATAACTTCAGAAGAAATGTTTAGATTAAGCTGGATACACATTCCGTGTGTATATAATGTACTTCGCTAAAAGATATAATTTTTTTTGTAAGCATCGTAATATCAGCAAGACTTCCAATGATCACTTTTGGAAGCTGAACCGCCCCACGTTTACCATAATAGAACCATAAATAAGATCAGGTTTACGGTCGACCGTAACGGAGCTGTGCCTCATTGTCGTATAAATTAAGGGCGGTTTACACTGTCAAACGGTTCGTCGAACGCGGTTCGACAGACAAGTGTTTGAAGTGATGTTCGAACGTGTGAACGGGGTATTTGATTGTCGAACACGTTTGTCAAACGTGTTCGACAACCAAATACCCCGTTCACACGTTCGAACATCACTTCAAACACTTGTCTGTCGAACCGCGTTCGACGAACCGTTTGACCGTGTAAACCGCCCTTTAAAGATAAATCAGACCGAACCTGTAACTAAGGACTGTCATTAGATCCTTTTATCGTAGTGTTTCGGAGTGTGGGGGAGGAGGGGGAGGGTGGGAACCAAGAGCAAAATAGTTCTTGAATCTGGTTTTTTGAGTCATGGTCTCCCCCCACCCCCATCCCACTACCAAATATTAGATCACTGAACTTATTTTAAAGGTGGCAGCGATCTATATTCTTCATCTTCATCTCCATCGCCATAAAAAGAAAAATATATATATATATATATATATATATATATATATATATATATATATATATATATATATATATATATATATATATATATATATATATATATATAAATATAATTCAATTAAAAAAAAACATGAAGCCATTATATTAATTTTTTTCGCACTTCCGTTATCCCTTCGTGATTTAAGAAAAAATGTTTGACATTAATTAGATAAATGTATGACTAATTTTAATTCTTGTTATGCAAATAAAATTCTATTCTGGGATTAAGCTGTCTTTGTTATAGCAGGGTGTCCACAAAATCTGGGTACAAAGGAAATTTCACTATGCAGACCTATTCAATCGAGTTCACCTGAATTTTGTAAAGCGCATCAAATTATGCCTTGAAAATGATGGAAATCATTATGAAAATATTATTTATTAACATTAGATTTAAATAAAATTGTTTTGTTTTAAAAATATGTGTTAATCTCCTGTTGTACCCAGACGAAGTCTGGGTACAACAGGAGATTAACACATATTTTTAAAACAAAACAATTTTATTTAAATCTAATGTTAATAAATAATATTTTCAATATGATTTCCATCATTTTCATTGCATAATTTGATGCGCTTTACAAAATTCAGGTGAACTCGATTGAATAGGTCTGCATAGTGAAATTTCCTATGTACCCAGACTTTGTGGACACCCTGTACACTGCATGTAAACATTTGCATTAATTAATATTGCCTTCTTATTTTTCAGTTTTTCTTTTTCTTTCCCATTTTCCTCTTTCGTTTTTATATTTGCACCTACACGAGTATCAATAAAGAAACTTTGTAAAACTCTTTATCTCCAAGTTATTCTATATTAAGCTTTAAAAGTGTTAGAAATATGACCCGCCAGCAGGGGTTGAATGATCCCAGTGGTTCGAGTTTCCGAATTCCTCCGATTACAAATATTAGGACGGAGGGGATGAAGAGGGAAAACTGATTGTTGAAATATTATTAGAGAAGGAGTTATTCACTGCTTGTGTCATTATTCTCAAAAACACTAGTTATTTTAAGCAATAAAAGTCACTATATATTGGATAAAATGCCCTACTCCCATATATATATATATATATATATATATATATATATATATATATATATATATATATATATATATATATATATATATATATATATATATATATATATATATATATATATATATATATATATGTGTGTGTGTGTAAATATATGTACATATATGTACATATATGTATATATATGTATGTATATATATATATATATATATATATATATATATATATATATATATATATATATATATATATATATATATATATATATATATATAAAACGGTAGTCACCGTGGCTCAAGCGGTAGCGTCGCGACTCTGAGGCGTCAGGTCGAGGGTTCGCGCCCCGTCACGGTCTGAGGTTAGCAAGGGCATGGACTCAGGGCAACGATTACATCTGCCGAAACAAGTTCTTCGCAAGAAGGCAACCGTCCTAGCCCTTGGTAGAAAAGGGAGTCTTTAACGTAAAACCGGAACAACAATATATATATAAAACAGAAAAACCCCATAAATAAAACATATAAAGTGAGAAGATGCACTATATTGCGACCGAGCTACGTTCCTATTTATGTACAAATGATATAATTCAAAATTTTAAAGTATAAAGTGGCGGAACATGGGGGGGGGGTGCCGCTTGCGACGATTCCCAGTAGGATCCATGAAGTGAAGAGCATTTTTTTTTTAAATAAAATAACTGTTCATGGGGAAATGTGCACACAGGCACTCCCACTGATATGCAGTTGTTTACATTAGTCAATATTTCGTCTCGTATAAATGAAGTATTAATAAAATTTTCAGGTCATTTAAAAAAAATCAGAGCAAGTAATTAAGAATAAAATAGTGTAACAATTGATTGATGGCGAAAGAGCACACCGCGATTATTATTTTAGAGAAATATATATTTACATTGCATATCTTGACCGTGTTTACATCAGCGGGTGTTAGGTGCCATAATTCTAGATAAGAGTACATGTAGTAATGATTATCATTAACCCTTGCTGAGTGCTATCATTTATGTCAAATTTCCACTTTTCCCACAGAACCACTACAGACAATTTAAAGCAGATATAGTACAACAATTATCAGATTAGAGTGATAAGTAGGCACATATGGATGTATAAATACATAGATGCGCATGTTTTTATATATACGTACACAAAACACATATACATGCATATACTCACATAAATTTCAAATTAGATGAGCAAATAGAAGTGCCACTGGGGCTTCATAATCATACATATCTAGGAGAGAGAGAGAGAGAGAGAGAGAGAGAGAGAGAGAGAGAGAGAGAGAGAGAGAGTGTTTGTGGTATTCATATCAGCAAAAAAGTTATTAGTCCTTTCCACCGATATATATGAATGCACACATACACACACGTATGCACGCATATATACATACATTTATACACGCACACATACAAGCATTTCTCTCTCTCTCTCTCATATGCCTTTTTATATACATAAGCCACTTTTCCCCTTATAAGGTGAGTGGCTGAGTAAAGGAATAATGCTCTGGCTTTCTGGGAAGAGAAAGTACAGAGAGGGGGTCTCTCATTCCCTTCGCTCCGCCCCACTTAGTCTACTCTTACGACACGCAGGGGAACATGGAGGAAGTATTTTAGCCCCCTCCGTCAGGAGCTCATATGTATGTATATGTGTGTACATATGTGCATGTATGTGTATATGTATGTGTATGTATGTATATATATGTATATATATATATATATATATATATATATATATATATATATATATATATATATATATATATATATATATATGTATGTGTATGTCTATATGTATCAATAATTACTACTTTTGATTCATAACTCTATCTATATACAAAAGCCGTAGTAATGATGATGGTAATAATAATCATAATAATCTTAATAATAATAATAATAATAATAATGATAATAATGATCATGATGGTGGTAGCAATAGTTGTGATAATAGTGATAATGGATTAATTGACGCAATTCTCTCTCATGTACATAATTTGAAGGATAGAGAAGGGGAAGGGCTTTCAGTCTTTCTCTTTCTTTTCCTTCCAAATTTATCTTCCATTATATGGCACTGTGTTTATGTGTATGTATGTATGTATGTTCAGGCTTATATGTGTACGTATATGCGATTAATTACATGCACTTTCCTTTGCTGTGTTACCCTCAGATGACAATGATGTGTATGAGTATGCATGTATGAGTCTATATTTGTGGTAAGGACGAATAACTCCTTTTGCTGAAATGAATACCACAAACTCTCTCTCTCTCTCTCTCTCTCTCTCTCTCTCTCTCTCTCTCTCTCTCTCTCTCTCTCTCTCTCTCTCTCTCTCTCTCTCATTAATGTACTTATCACGTATAAAAGACAATTTTGAGACTACCACTCGAATAACTGTTGTTGAATCTCTAGCCCTAAGTCACATTAATTACTGCACAACTGCTTGGGGAGCTACCACTAAGACTCAGATAAACAGAATACAGAAGCTTATTAATTTTGCAGCTCGAGTTGCCCTGGGAGGAATAAGAAAATATGACCACATCACACCAGCTCTCAATAAACTTGGGTGGCTGCGGGCAGAAAATAAGGTCGCTTATGCTATTTATGTTTCTGTATTCAAAATTTTGGACCATCATTATCCTAGCTGGCTATTTGATTTAAAAACAGTCAGGGATTTAAGGGGAACCAACACCAGACAGAGCAGTGAGCTCTTTATTCACAGAACAAACACAGAAGCAGGTTCAAAGATGATCACTATCAAAGGGCCAATACTCTGGAATAATATTCCAGAGCATCTTAAAAATGCATCCTCTTTCACAGCTTTCAAAGGCAAGCTATATAGTTTTCTTTTGGACAAATAGTTGCTGCTCATTAAGAACTAATTATTCTCATTATAAGGAAACAAATATGGAAATGATGCCGATAATAACGATCCTGTATCTAGTGGCATACTTACTACTCTATTATTAACATTATTGTAACATTTTTATTACAGCATCATTATTTTCTATGAAAGCTACATTTAATTTAACTATATGTCTAACCCTCTTATTTATTAGTTTAATTACATGTCTACTTATAAGTTACTATTAATGTTGAATAACCATTGTACAAAATGGAAATAAATGTTTTTTTTTTTCTCTCTCTCTCTCTCTCTCTCTCTCCTCTCTCTCTCTCTCTCTCTCTCTCTCTCTCTCTCTCTCTCTCTCTCTCTCTCTCTCTCATCTAATTAATGCATGCATATGTATATGTACCTACTTATTATTGTAACCTGAAAATTGTTATTCTATATCTGCTTCAAATTGTCTGCAGTAGTACTGTTGAAAAGTGCAATGTAATTTATAGCACTCAACAAGGGCTACTGAAAATATTGCTACAAATATTACTGTTCAATTATTACACTATATTTTATTATTAATTACTTGCTATGATATTTAAAATTAATTGCTAATTCTATTAAGATGTTATTTATACATAACCTGGGAGTGTCCATGTGCACATGTCCCCATGTACAGTTATGTGAATAAATAAAAAAAAATTTGTTTTATTTATTCAGATAACTCTACATGGGGACATGTACACATGGGCACTCCCAGTGATATTGCAGTTGATAAACATTACAATCTATTTGGCTATGTATGAATTAAATATTAATAGAATTTGCAATTAATTTTAAATATCATATCAAGTAATTAATAATAAAATATAATGTAATAATTGATTGATGGCAGAAGAGTACTCTGCGACTATATATTAAGAGTAATAATATTATGGTTTACATGTATTAATAGCAGATGAGCACTCTGCAATTATTAATTAAGAGTAATAATATTTTCAATAGCCATTGTTGAGTGCTATCATTTAAGTTTGGAAAGGAATATCGCCCCCTCTCTCTCTCTCTCCTCTCTCTCTCTCTCTCTCTCTCTCTCTCTCTCTCTCTCTCTCTCTCTCTCTCTCTCTCTCTCTCTCTCTCTCTCTCTCTTCTAGTTATTCGTAAGTATGAAGCCTATTTAAATATGTATCTATATCTATCTATCTATCTTTTTATATATATATATATATATATATATATATATATATATATATATATATATATATATATATATATATATATATATATATATTTAATATTATCATTTCCACGAGCAGCAATTATTTGTATTTGTAGACTGACATAACATCATTACCGTATTCTGATATCTGTCACTATTCCTATTTACAATGAGAAAGATGTGAAAAATTACATATGAAATTATTTAATTTAAATGAATGAAGTATAGGAATAATCATTAGCTTTTTTAAATTATGGTCAATTATCAAAGAATAGCCTCACCGTATTCCCTGCGTGTCGTAAAAGGCGACTAAAAGTGGACGGGGCGGGGGGACTGGGAATCCCCCCCCCCTTGTACCAACCTCCTGTGAGACGTCAAAGAAGAAGGGGAGTGGGGGGGGAGAATAACTTCTCCCCAAACTGTTTTCCTTTTTTTATGTCGGCTACCCCCCAATTTAAGGGGGAAACAGCCAAGGTATATGTATGTATGTATGTAATGTAAAGCTAACATTTCGATGTGTACACATGTACAGTAATTTTTTTTAAATCCTCACTGTGATTAGTAATTTTTTTTTCTTAAAAAGAATTTTGGAATAGGCAAGAGAAGGTAATGCTGTTCCTAAGGTCCCCTCTGTCACCTTAGCAAGTTCACTGAGTACACTATTTTGTATGTATGGTGGAATCAAGGCCAGAATCCTGGAACCGAATTTTTTTACGTAATATTGCTATTATCATTATTACCGTTATTATTATTATTATTATTATTATTATTATTATTATTATTATTATTATTATTATTAATATTATTATTATTATCATTATTATTACTATTATTATTATTATTATTATTATTACTATTATCATCATCATTATTATATTAATTTTCAATATTATTTTTCATAAAGACAAGTCTTGTAAACTTTTCCCATTGTTGATTGATATAATTTAATTCATGGGTTTTGTCAGTACAATATATATATCCATATATGGAACATGTCAGAACTTGCACATCCGTCGACACAATGTCGCCCCTTCATCAGTCTTCTCCAAATGTCTTTCATGGTCGCAGCTGGATGTCACTCTTCCAATAAGTCACTGTAGAAGGGAAAGGAACTAGAGGAAGGAATAGGAATAATAATAATAAACAATAATAATAATAATAATAATAATAATAAGAATGATAATAATAATAATAATAATAATAATAATAATAATAATAATAACAACGGTAATAATGATAATAATAATAACAATAATAATAACAATAATAATAATAATAATAATAATAATAATAATAATAATAATAATAGGTGATAGAAAATAAACACGCTTTCAGGAGAAAATTTTTTCGCTCTGCTTATATTAAAGAGAACTTTAGATATGGGGAGAGAGAGAGAGAGAGAGAGAGAGAGAGAGAGAGAGAGAGAGAGAGAGAGAGAGAGAGAGAGAGAGAGATTTTTAAAAGATTCTTTTGTTGTGTGTCTTTCTGGAGCGATGAATGGGGAGGAACTTTGAGGTCGAGTTTTCTCACAACTCAGATTATTATAGAGCAAAAGTCTGGTGGACTACAATGCACCAATTGAAGGAAAGCCAAATATAGGCGAAGGCCAGAACAAAAGGATCCACAGGATATCTGGATGAAGAATCTTAACCAAAGGGTGTTTGAAGGATTGCACTGAAGGGGCTATCTGGTTCTGACTTGAGAGGGAGGAGGATGATATGTAGGGGGATGAAGAGGATGGGTGGGGGGGGTCAGAAGAAAGTGGAGACCGCAATGAAGATAAATCAGAACATATAGAAAACTAATTCTTGGTTTTTGGCATAAATATGCAAGATATACAAAAGTGTACTACACGTTGAGTAGTTTTCGAATTGGTGGTAAATAAAATCTTATATATGAATTTTGTAAAAAAAGGGGTCCTGAACCCCCATGTCTCCCCATTCTCCCTCATCTTTGACCCTAATGGTGTTATCGGTGTAATATTCAGCGGGAACCAACCATCCGATTTATAGAAAATGGCCGACGCTAACAAAAGGGGTAATGACTCGGACGCTGATAACACCGTCCACTAAAAGATTGATGATGATGTCCTCCTCCTCCTCCTCCTCCTCCTCCTCCTCCTCCCTCTTTACTTCCTCATGTCCCAATTTGAAAAACTATTGCTTTTTTTTAACTTTTGCGTGATATTTTCACAATCTTCCTAATTCCATTTTTGTTCTTCCTGGCTTTGAAACTCATGTGTCTCTCATTCCATAAGAGGTTTTTGGCTTGGGGAGTGATCTTAAGTCTTTGTTGCCTTAAATTTAAAGTATTTACTATTAGTTAAAATATAGATTCAATTCGGGTACCTATGAATGTTTGGGAATGCGAAATATGTTGGTGTTACTTTAGTATGTGATCTACATACTCGTGATCTAAATTTGCATGACTCTACAAATGTAAGTGATCTACAAGTCAAGTGATCTATTTTAATATCTAAAAAATAAATAAATAAATGGATATACAAAACTCAATGTTTATTTCAGATATTTGCAGAAAGAATTTAACTTACAAAATATCTTTAATCTTATTTCTAAAAGAGTACGGAAAGAAATGGAAAGGACTTGATTGTGTCTTGGCAAAACCGGAAGTGCACAGACAGTAGCTGAAACTGGTATTAGACATTCCATATAAAGTCTTATGCAAACTGTGTTGCATCAAAATTTAATAAATATTTTAAGAGCATTACCACTGAGCAATGATTCAATCAGGAGAAGAAATACTGTCTTACGTAACAAACCTACTAGTTCAAAAGTGCTAAAACGGTACATTCTTAGTTCATATTGACGTGTCTACGATAAATGATACTAGTCATGCTTATGGCATATATCCATTTCGTAGATGATGACTAAACTGTGGAAAGAACTGTGTACTTAGAACTTTTAAAAACTGACACTACTGAATTATCCATTTTTTAAAACTGTAAAATCTTTGTTTTTCGGAAGACAAGTACCCTTTGAATATTAGGTGTTCCGCGCAAGGATGGTGCTCCGTCCATTGTGCTAAGCATAAGGGATTTATGGCTTAAGTAAGAAATGTAAATCCTTCGATTCTTGCATAGCATTTCGTGGCAAACTCCCACCTTAGAGTTGCCAAAAGTATCAGTCCTGATTATAATGAGCCTTTGACAACAGTTATAAAAACAGTCGATAAAATTAAATCTCACATCAAAGATGACCGCCATTTTGAAAAGTTTTACAATGATAGCGAAGAGTTGCACCTAAGACGCGCAAGTCGTGTGTCTTTTGAAAAGCAGTGCCATGGCCAGATTGCTAATCCCTTTTATCATACATCAGTTAATTTCTTGGAAAGTGTGGAGGAGGAAAAGTTGATAGCTGAAATAAAGAACCACAAATGTGATATCTACATTTTATCATGAATTTTTCGAAAGTTTAATGAAGTTTCATTCCAAATTTTAGAAAATGTATGTATGCTACCAGTTTGTGTATGTGTTCTGAAGACTTTTACCGAAATTTTTACGGCTCTTTCGAGTAAATATACAAAAGAAGAAAATATTCAGTAGCATGTTCGAGTTAATAGAAGCCATATAGATCATCCCCATAAATAAGCAAATAAAAATATGCAGAATACTTATCGAAATTGAAAGACGAAGCAAGTATCCGATTTTCAGATTTATTATCATTTGAAGCTTATCCATGGTTGATGAATCCCTTCTGCTGTGATATGAAATCTATCGGGGGAAAATAACTAAGAATTTACTAGATCAAAATGCATTTATGAATGTAAGAACAAACTTGAAAGAGGTGGAATACCTGAATTAGTGCTGACAAATACAGCTAAACAGCTGCATCTGAACGTGTGGCCTAAAGTAGATAAACTGCTGTTATGCTTTCCAATTTCGAATTTAGCTAAATATTGACTTGGTGTAATCAATAAAATCTTGACAAAACATTTGAATGTAAAATTAGTAAATTCAGTAAAATCTTGACAGAGTAAAGAATTAAAATTGATTTATGTATTCGATGAGACATAAGACTAAGACTTACATATGTCGATCCAAATATTAAAACTCTAGAAGCAACGCATTCTATCTGAATACCACAATGTTCATATTACAGTTTCTCCAGCCTTACTCTGTGGTGTAGTTGGTAGCGCCTTGACTTAGTAATTATAAGTCCCAGATTCAAGTCCCGGTCGAGGTAAAAATGATTCATGTTTTCACACATGGTAATATATTATACAGGCTATGCACGCACATGCCAAACTAAGCTTTATTAGAAAAGAATGAATACAGGTTATATGTGTGCGTTGCCTAGCAACGCCATATTTGCAAAGAATACAGGTACAATTTTCTCCCCAAGTTGGAGACTGAAGAGCAAAATCTATTTCAGTCTCTGTGAAAAACAAGCCCCTTTCCCACTCACCCCCCATCTTCTTCAGGGTTAGATCATGATGGGGGGGGGGGAGATGAAAGGAGGGAAGGGGAAAAAGGAAAGGGGAAAGAGTGGGGAAAGAGGAGAAGACTATACTATTAATCCCCGTCTGTGAAGTGATGAGATTTCCCTCACGTCGGCACCTGGAAATTAACGAATGTCGCCAAACAATGCTCTCTCTCTCTCTCTCCTCTCCTCTCTCTCTCTCTCTCTCTCTCTCTCTCTCTCTCTCTCTCTCTCTCTCTCTCTCTCTCTCTCTCTCTCTCTCTCTCTCTCTCTCTCTCTCTCTCTCTCTCTCTCTCTCTCTCTCTCTCTCTCTCTCTCTCTCCCTCTCTCTCTCTCTCTCTCAAGCACCATTTTATTTATATTTTTTTTCCTCATCTACCATTTTGAGTGTGGTTGTGGGTACAAAAAGTTGACATTAGGAGATAAATGAGAGAAAAAGGCAAGATAGATATTAATGATAGTAGGCATTAAGCAGCACAAAATATATGATGATGCTGATAAGAAAGATAATTATTACTTTCTGTATGTGTCGTTTTTTTCCACCATTATTTCATTCCCCAATGTAGGATCATTTGTGCTAATAAGTACTATGTGTTTTGTTAGTTTAATTTTATGCAAATCAACAGCTAATACTATTTTAGTGTTAATATTTCATCTAACTCTAATGGTAATCGATTTAGAAAAAAAAATATATTTAGTGTTTATAAATAATGTGATTTATAATCATCTCATGCAAATAATGAAATTGCAATACAGTATGTATGTTAACCTGGAATTATTTCACCTCTCAGCCGCTGATGTAATCACGATCAAATTCTACTAAAACTAAGCATTGTATACTATATCTTATCTCTTAATTAATAATCTCAGGGTGCACTTCTCTCATAAAATGCATTGTTAACTTATGTTTTATTCTTAATTACTTTCTATAATTGCTTAAATTTTATAAGAACTGAAAATTCTACTAATATGTGATGCATACATAGAAAAGCGTATACTTTAATGTTAACTGTATATCATTGGGTGCGCTCGTGTGAACGTGTCCCCTTTTACAGTTATTTGATTACTAAATAAAATTGTCGCAATATGGCATTATTTACTACTACTAATACTACTACTACTACTACTACTACTACTACTACTACTACTACTATTGGTGCTACATGTGCATTATTATTATTATTATTATTATTATTGTTATTATTATTATTATTATTATTATTATTATTATTATTATTATTATTACTACTATTATTATAATTCTTTTTTCAGCCAGTTATCACCACACACATGTCATTCTCTTCCTAAATATTGACCGAGGTTAACCAATTGATAGGGCAAAATGTAATTCAAATACGCATTATTAAATGCATAAAAGAGTGTGCTAATCCCTGGTCGGTTAGGACAGAGGTAAAAACAAAGTAGAATATGTGCAGTAGCGCTCTCTGGAAACATCTGATTAAGTTCAGTCAATGTTCCAGTTGTCTCTCTTTTAACACCTCTGTGGTTCAGTGCACCAAGTTGTGGACTCCTGTTCTACAGGTTAGAGGTTTAAATCTCGACAGTAGAATGTTGATTATTTAAAAACACCTAGAAAACTGTAGTTGTATTGTATTAGTTATATCACATGGTAAACTTCTGTTCGCAATGAGGAAAAGACTTAAATGTGTGCGCTGATCACTGGTCGGTTGGGAGAGAGGTAAAACCAGAGTAAAATAGACTCATTAGTGCTTCAGTAAACATTATCATCAGCATTATTATTATTATTATTATTATTATTATTATTATTATTATTATTATTGTTATTATTATCATTACAATTATTATTATTATTAATGATGTTTATATATATATATATATATATATATATATATATATATATATATATATATATATATGTCTTTTTTTTATAAAGAAAAGAAATCTCCGGCGCTGACAAATGATATCCCAACTTTGAGGAAGTTTCTGTTATTTGTGGCGAAGATCGCCATTCAGGGTTGGACTATTCCCCCTCCGTCTTCTCCTTTTCTTCTCATTTTCTTTACCAAGGACCTCCTCTCTTTTTTATATGTTTCTTTTTTCGTTTATTTATTAATATCCAGAAGTTCATCAAACCTTCAGTATTTCCCTGTTTTATACATTATTCCATATTTTAAATATGTAGCTATTACTGAAATGAGTAATTATTTGGTTACTGGGGAAACAATTCAACTCAACTGGGTACCCATCCCAAGCCAGGCTCACTGAAGAAGGTTAGTGTCATAAAGGTATCTGACAATAAAATATTAAGCTATGAAATCCGTGACTAGTCTCAGAGAGGATAATCAGAAATAGTGGAGCAATATGAACATGGGAAAAAACAATCAATTAAATTAAAGGATTTATTTATTTATTTATTTATTTATTTATTTAATTATTTATGTATTTGGTTATTAATCTATATGCATATTAACTTATTATGTTATGCACATGCCTTGCCTCTTTCTGTCTATATGTTGTGATTCCTTTATCCTCCATTATATGGCACTGTGTTTATGTGTATGTATGTATGTATGTTCAGGTTTATATGTGTACGTATATGCAATTAAGTACATGCACTTTCCTCTGCTGTGTTACCCTCAGATGACAATGATGTGTATGAGTATGCATGGATGTGTCTTTATCTGTAGTAAGGACGAATAACTCCTTTTGCTGAAATGAATACCACAAACTCTCTCTCTCTCTCTCTCTCTCTCTCTCTCTCTCTCTCTCTCTCTCTCTCTCTCTCTCTCTCTCTCTCTCTCTCTCCTTGATATGTATGGCTATGAAGCCCCAGTGGTGTTTCTATTGCTCATCTAATTAATGCATGCATGTGTGTATGTATATGTATGTGTATATGTATGTGTATATATATATATATATATGTATATATATATATATATATGTATATATGTATATATGTGTGTATGTGTGTGTGTGTATATATATATGTATGTACCTACTTATTATTCTAACCTGAAAATTGTTATTCTATATCTGCTTCAAATTGTCTGCAGTAGTACGGAATTTAAATGATAGCACTCAACAAGGGCTATTGAAAATATTGTCACAATGATTACTCTTCAAGTACTCTTCAATTATTACACTATATTTTATTATTAATTATGATATTTTAAATTAATTGCATTTAATTATTTATTATTAATTATGATATTTTAAATTAATTGCAAATTCTATTAGTATGTTATTTTTACATAACCACATAGATTGTAATGTTATCAACTACAATATGACTGGGAGTGCCCATGTGCACATGTCCCCATGTACAGTTATCTGAATAAATAAAAAAAAAAAAAAAAAAAAATTGGTGTCTGTTTGTTTATTCAATTTACTAAAGCAAAACATGTCAAAACTTTTAGGAAAAAGGTAGCCTTTTACTGTCACTACTTTTGCTAATTCTGAGTTTTGTGGAATTTTAAAAGTATATATTTTAATATCTATGAAAAGTTATTTGTAATGACTGCATTAAGATAGACATGGAAATAAAGTATGTAATATTTATTAATGGTCATTGCAAATTTATGGAATATAGAGTAGATAGCTATATATAAGAGGGAATGCTTGTGCGCATATGTTCGCATGTGCAGATAATTATGATAGTGATAATACTACTACTACTACTACTACTACTAATAATAATAATAATAATAATGATATTGATAATGATTATTATAATAATAATAATAATAATAATAATAATAATAATAATGGAACACTTGCAATGTAATTACGCATTTTGAAATGTCTTCAAATAATGTGTACACTTACTACTTGTGGGTTGGAGTAGGGGGTAAAACGGATATTAATGGACGAAGTGTCGTCCCTCCGTCTGTGTAACATCAGTAGATGTTCAAGTACCTCTCTTTTAACAACCTCTGTGTCCCAGTGGACTAAGCTGTGGAGTTATAGTCTAGAGGTCCCTGGTTCGACTCCCGACAAGGAAGGTAGGTTATTTGAAGACAGTTATAATAATGATAATAATTAAGTGATTTATCTTTGTTTTTATGCCAAAGGTTTCTCTAGGTATTCTCAGATATGAACAATTACAAAATGACAGAAAGCTTGACATTATTGTTGTTGTTGTTATTATTATTATTATTATTATTATTATTATTATCATTATTTGTAGCAGTAGTAGTAGTAGTAGTAGTAGTAGTAGTAGTAGTAGTAGTAGTAGTATTGGATGTAGCGTTGCATCTTAATGACCAATCAGTTTGCACTGCCTTATTTTCATCATATTTTTTCATACATTACTTTTTTGTTTTCTTTTATGTTTCTTGTCGAGCCATTCTGCTTTTATCCCAGTTGTTCTTCCTTCATCATCTTGACAGGTTAGGGTAGTGGTGGTGGTAGGAAGGCCCTCCATTTTTCCCCCTTTCCATTTTCCCCTTTCTTTCACTCCCATTTCTTTCGGCATCGTGGAGGCCAGCTCATATTTCTCTGATGTGTGGTAATGCCTCATTTTCCCGATGTTAGTTCAATTTATCTGTCATTTTTTCCATTTCTCTCTCTCTCTCTCTCTCTCTCTCTCTCTCTCTCTCTCTCTCTCTCTCTCTCTCTCTCTCTCTCTCTCTCTCTCTCTCATGATGGTTTCAGCAGTCCTTATATTTAAGATAATCCATTTACGCTCTGTGTTGATAAGAAGGTGAACGACTCTTGATATCTATCTGTTATAGAACGGTTCACTGCTTCTTTTTTAGAGGTCTCATTAAGCCAGGGGTGTTTGAGGACAGATATAATAGGACAGTTTCAATACAGATATTGCTACCCACCCATGAATTCATATGTCGAAATATGTCGGACACTTAATGGTAAACATTAAGTAATTATTTTTTTCTATTCCTACATCAACACCGAACGAATTCGTTATTTTTGGATCAAATCAATACCTGTCACGCATTCCTGAGAACATCAGTATAAATTTCAACAATGTTTCACTCTTCCCATCTAATAAGGTTAAAAATTTAGGAGTTATTATGGACAGTACCATGACATTTAATTTTCATATCGATGAACTACATAAAAAAGTGAACGGGACCCTTATTTACTTGAACAGAGTCTATGAAAGATTCGAGCCTGATTGTAGGGTAATTGTAGTACAAACATTGATTTTAAGTATTCTCAACTACTGTCTGAGTGTTTGGGGTTCCACGACTAAGACCCAGATGTTACGAGTGAAAAGGCTCCAGAATTTTGCTGCAAGAGTTGCCATAGGGGGGGGGGGTGTGCATAAATATGATCACGTGACTCCCCTCTTTGAGAGATTGGGTTGGCTAAGGATGGACATGAAGTTCATATATAATATCTGTCTTTTAGTTTTTAAAATAAATCATGGAATATTACCGGAATGGCTCTTCTCATTGCCAACAGTTAAT
>JAXCGZ010006121.1:2500-15000 GCA_037179515.1 Halocaridina rubra
AGTTGCACGTCCCACCATTGGAGGAAGTTGCAACAGTACTACAAAGTGCTTTAAAGAACAGCTTTGCAGAAGCGTCTGTGTCTGTCGTGGAGTGCCCTGACCTTACAAAACCACCATATGGCTTAGAAGCTGTTGGTCTCTGCGGATCACCTAGATTAGGTGATGTCGGTGGCGTTCCCAATTTAATGCCAGTGGTGCAAAAAGACAAACTTTATGATATCAGGGATTTGGCTAAATCTGTTGATTTACCGGATGGATTTGTGATAGGGGCAGGTGCGGGTCCTCATCCCCACGTTGGTGTCAACAGCGAACTGATGGCCAATCTTGTTGCAGGAGACAGGGCATCAAACGGGTGTCATATTGCTAAAGTTAATGATGCAGGGAGTTATCAGCTCATGAAATTGCCCCCTACAGAAACGCGCTGTGCCCTCATGTTGAACATGTTTGCAAGTGAGGGACAGTCTGGCAAAGTCTTGCACATTAAAGCTAAGAAACGAACCAACGACACCAACTTAGTGACTTGTCTCAGGAAAGGATTAGAGGAATTCTACGGTGAAAAAGCTGTGGGTTTGGGAGGGACATTTCGTTTAATGCAAGGCCGTGCTAAGTGCCACGTGATGCCAGATTTTCCCAAGGCTCCTCTAACTTGTGATGCCGATGTGAACAAGTGGTTGAAATTTTATGATATGCCGGCACCAATGGTCTTTTTGTCAACCCTGATTTCGAAAGATGTGGACCTGGACTTGCGCATAGAGCATTCCCATGGGTATGGGAAAGACTGCGGTGGTCATTATCATTATGATACCACACCTGATGCTGTGGAATACGAGGGATATTATAACGTGGCAGAGCTCATGTACCGTATTGACAGACCCATAGTGACTCATAGTTTTGGCAGAAATTAATTTTGGTATCTTTTTATACATATAACCTTGTTAAATTTGAAAGAAAATGAACAGAAGTTTATAACTAATATTTTCTTTTGTAGTATTTTAAAATAACTATTCACATGTGTGAATTTGCTTTGGTAGGATTAATACATGGGTATTTTTTCATTAAAGCTTAATAATGTTTTGCAGTTTTTTCCTCTCCTAAGCAAATAAACACATTACCATATGTGAAAACATGCATCATATTATACCCCTGACCGGGACTTGAACCCAAGACACATTATACTATACCAAGGTGCTATCAACTACACCACTGTAGGTCTAAAAGAGAAACAAACCTCACAGCTTAATTGCTATACTAGGAATGATCGCATTCTATCTGAATGCCTTTTTGCTCATATTAAAGTTTCTCCCACCTTCGCTTGTGGCTTAATTTTTCGCATTTAATTAAAATATGCAGTGGTTTACTTGATAGTGCTTGTCATAGTAATTATGTCTTAGGTTCGAGTCCCGGTCAAGGGTAAAATATGATTCATGTTTTCACATATGCTACGGTGTTTATTTGATTGTAAATACCAATAAAGCCGAGATTCGAATGTGAAAAATGAATTCACGAGTGAGGGTGGGTGAAGCTGTAATATGAACAAAAAGGCATTCGTATTGAATGTGTTCATTCCTAGTAGAGCAGTTAAGCTGTACAGTTTATTTCTCTTAGACCTTCAGCAGTGTACTTGATAGCCCCTTGGCACATATTATGTCTTAGGTTTGGAACCTGGTCAGGAGTAAAATATGATTTTATATATATATATATATATATATATATATATATATATATATATATATATATATATATATATATATATATATATATATATATATATAATTGGAGGCTACATAGCAGAATTGTTAGAATACTAGACTGGAGCTGATAGACCCGCGATCAAGCCCAACATAGGGCAATAGGCAGGGCATCCAGCCTTAATTCCCCAGCCACACTCAAAGTGTCCACCCCTGTAATGGGGACTAATAGTGACATAAAACATAAACCATTATGACTCAAAGCCTATATATTAATTCATTGAGGTAAAAGAATAACGTGATATAGCAACTGTTCTTGAGATAACAATGCTGTATCTCATAGATAATCAAACACATCTCAAGGCATCGTTAGTGTTACCTGCTTCCTTTTAGTTTATATAACACATAACTTCATACACAACATATATTGTTTACTCAATTATTCTTACATAATTGTTTAAAGCCAATGTTCGTTAATATATAATTGTACTGCATTTTTTCTATAAATTATTATTATTATAATTATCATAAGTTAATGTGCAGTATGAGAAAAAGCAATGAGATGGACAGAGGATGGAGGAAAGAATGCATTTGATTCCATCGAGTTCAAATGGAATAGAAAGGTTGATGCTGGGGTATTAAGGCTGGATATGCTTCCTAAAATCCCACGATTGAACCCACTGCAGGGGCATTAAGAAGGGCATCAAGCTTCAGAGTCCACCCCATTCAAATGGGGATTAATAGTGACTTGTAAAACGACATACATACTCTTATGATTAGCAGAAGACACAGGGATTTCCTTCTTCTCCGCCTCAGAATGAAAGTTGTAGGGTGGGTATTGTCAACATGTGCAGTCCCTGAAGTTAAACAGACCTTGCACATCTATGACTGCTCACATCAACCTACCGTGTTAATAAAGAAGAGTGCCATTAATGCCAGTGCCACATATTACTTTCCCTAAGTAGCTCTACCAAACCTTTACAAACCACATGGTGGTGAACCTGGCACTGTCTGGGTTGTGGCAAGGCACGATCCACTCAGTTACGATATAATTCTGTGGTTGGACACATATTAACAAGACATCTGAAAGCATCTGAATTCTAATTACTAATATCGTATTTTATGGAGCGTAAAACTTGCCAAAATTAGTGATGTTTTTTTACATATCATCTTCGAGTTAGATGGGAGCCACAATCAATGGTAGACTCAATATTACAATATAGCTGAATGTGTAACCTCCCAATATTTATTCATCTTCCCTTCCTTAGGAAGAAACAGTCTATCTGGCCGGGTTGCAATGTTGGCAGCACCCGGCCATCCTTAGTAGTCATAAAAGGCTGGATGACTCTGACAGTAATTCCTGTTCAGGATGTAAAACATCACCTCATACAATCAAAGACATCATGGAAGACTGCACAGATTACAATCACATAGGCCAACAACACGGCATACACTCTCTGAGAACTTCGCGGAAAAGCTCCGGATCGGTCATGATCAATGCCTGTCTATGACGTATCATATCACCTCACATACGCTAATAACACAACATACACTCCAAAAGAGCTCTGTAGGGAAGCACAGGATTGGTGGTGGACTTCCTCAGGGACTTGGAGCTGTTTGACCAAGCAGCTCAGAGAACAACACCTACACTCAATGAAAAATTACCCCAAATTCCAAAATGGATATTAAAACTCTTGTTCTTCACATGTACATAGCATTAAGTCAAAAATTATTCTGACACACTTTATTTCATATTTCATCCAAAATAAATTGGAGTACCAAGATACTGAACTAATATACAAAACATTCTTAAAAACAATTAAATAAATCAACATAATTTAACAAGAAATAATATCTTCCTGTTTTACATATTTACTGATGTAGACATCTCTTCTTCATAACTTCAGCGATAGGGCAACAGGACCTTCAGTCCTATTCATGGGATAAATATGAAGAGGCTGATTTCATTTCCTGAAAAATTCCTATTCATTAGATAACTTATAATATCAATGGCAAGATGTTGTTGTAAGCCATTTTACTATGTCACTATTAACCTCACTTGAATGGGGTGGATACAGACAGGTTGGAGTTGGTTCTAGGACAATCAGCCGTAAGACGAATCGCCGTACTAACCTAACCTATAAATGTCCTTGCGGTGGAATATTTGTCTTACGGCAAACTGTCTGGGCATGGTTGGAGTTGAAGCTATAAAGGGATTGAGGCTTGATGCCCAGCAGTGGGACTGAACATGACTCGTCTGTTTACGAACTGAGTACTCACACCACTCTGCTACCATAAGCCCCCATTATATCAGCATTAAGTATTTACTATGATGGGGAAAAATAATTCCTCTTTTGTGTTCCGTGTGTCAGATAACATGATAAACGGGAATTTTCCTAGGAATATGACACTTGTATTCAGTGTCACAAGAATCAACAGAACAAACTAATTTTCTCTTATTTTATTGTTCATGAGTGTGACATTAGGATGGGCATAGAAAATTGTCCTCACACTGACTAAGAATGAAAAAAACGTAAAGCAAAGAGAAACTGAGATGGGGAATGTTGTAACTTGTCAGATGTGAAGGGATAATCAGAGATATGTCCCCATACAAAAAAATATTCGTTGCTGATGTAGCCATAGAAAAAGAACCGTAACTGAACGAAGGCTTAACATTGAGCTGTCCTGGACAATCCTATTTAAGTCCAAACTACTTTCAGTAGTAGTACCACAATGGGAGGCTGCTGTCATGGGCCAACCTAATACATCCAAGGGGACATGATAGTTCACTGGTTAGTCTTCGAGTCGGGAGGTGGCAAACCCATGTTTGAGCTCACTGCAGGGCATTAGGAAGGTCATCTAGCCTCAATGCTCCTTATTAAACATGTCTGTGTCCACCTTCATTCAAGAAAAGGCATCCAGCTTTAATTCCCCAGTTACAACCTGTGTGTATTCACCCCAAGTCAAGGGGATTAACAGTGATGATCCAGTTTTACGTCATGGACTCCTTTTCTATTGAGGGCTAAGATGTTGTCTTCTCTCGAAGGACTTTGGGTTTGGCAGGTGACTATTACCCTGAGTGAATGCCCTTTCTAACCACAGACCGCGGTGGGTGTCGAAGTGATGACCTGACAACTCAAAGTTGCACACGCTACCAACCCCACCACGATGGCCACACAAATGTGGATTAATAATGACAGACAAAATGGTAAACAACTTCGGAGTGCCAATATTGCAGAGCATGATAAAATATAAAGACTGCATTTTAACTGGCTTACACCAAGGGGTGTAATAGAGATGATATGTTTGCCACCTTTTCTTCAACATCAGGGAAGGATCCAGTTGTGTGGTGGTTTTCTAGGATATATCTCTACTCCTTCATCTCCCTTTTCATTTATGTAATATTAAGTTTACTTATTGCTATCATCATGGATGCGTATGAAACTATTAAAAAATATTATCGGAGAGGCTTCCCAACATCAGATTTACTGAAATTTATAAATGAATGTACTGAAGAACCATCAAGTGGGGTATTCCATGATGAGGGTGAACGTACGATACATGATGTCATTAACTCTATTTGCTGTTGCGGAATTGACAAACCAATATTTGACCCCATGCTAGAGCGTTAGGAGGGGCATCCACCCTTAAACTCCCTTATAGCTCCAACATGTCTGTGTTCGACCCCATTCCCATAGGGTCTAACTGTGACACATAATACAGTTGTGGCCACCCTCCTATGGCAAGAGAAGACAATACACAGAGAAAAGAAAACACAAACTAATACTGGTATAACAGAAAACACAAAGAATAACATTACAGAAAACATACAGACCAATATTACCTAATAAAAATAACCTTTACGCAGTGTTTGCATAAGACTGTATATCGATCGGTAGTTCCAATTCAGCCTTTTGCAGGACGTCGGTCTCAACGTCTTTCAATGACCACTTGTGGTCTGCGATCTCCAAAGCTTCCCATTCAGCCTTGAAGGCTGCTTTTGGGTCCTGCGGCATGTTCATGGCAGCACCCGACATCTGTTCTTCCATTATACGTGCTTGGTCGGCAGCTAAGGAGAGAGAAATTTAGTTAGCAGATGCGAGAAAAACGGAGATAACTGGTTTACTGCAAGGTAGAGTAACTCCATTATGATCTGGGGTTATTCATCTTTACAAGGCAAATTGAAAATGTAACCGAACATCTTATGGGGTCATTTAACTTTACTTGGGGTTATCAGATACAGTAATTCTTGAAATAACTGTGCTCGTAGAGAAGAATAATGTAAGGTTATTCTGAGGTTATTCATCTTTACAAGGTAAGTCGCCTAACGTAACCTTACATTTATGGGGTTATTCAACTTTATATGGGGTTACCAGTTATATTAAACCATGAGATAACTGGCTCTTGTAAAAAGAGTGATCCCAGGATACTCTTAAGTTATTTATCTTTACAAGGCAAGTCGTCTCACACAACCTTACAATTAATGAGGTTCTTTAACATTACATGGTGTTTTAGGGGATACTTATCTTTACAAGATCCAATAATTGTATAGTACAGGCAATGTTTTTAAATATTTAAGAACAGAGCTATGTTTGGTTGCCATTTTATGTCACTACTTATATCCCATTCAAATGGGGTAGACACAGAGAGCTTGACTCTGGGGAATTAAGACTGGATGCCCTTCCTAGCACCCAGAAGTGGTGTCAAAAACGAGTTTTATATTTCCCAAGTCAATCCCTATAACCACTGTGCTACAGCAGATGAAGGGAGAAGCATATATAAGAAAATTAATAGGTTCTATTAACCCCCATTGTATTGGGGTGGACGCTGAAGCTGGGGAATTAAGACTTGATGCCCTTCTCGGCACCCAGAGGTGGACTCGGTCATGGGTATGTCACTTCCTCAGCCAAGCAATTGAACCACTCTACTACACACAGACGAGGAGTGAAATACATATGAAAAATAAATGAGCTTCATTTCTGACCATTATTCTCGCCCAGAACGAGGGTATAGATGGACCTCAAGCCAAAAACGTTCAAGAAGTACCAAGACGCTGAAGATACCCAAGAGGCATCTAACGACACCAGTTCTATGCCTCGTTGCAACATGGGCTTGAATCGCAGTGTCAGTGGAAATGGGACTTTAGCTGAAATATTGAAATAATACTTGAAAAAACAAGGCCTCATAATTACAAGAGTTGCTACATAATAAACCCTTTCCCCGTGAGCAGTAAAAAAATTAATTACACTTCAGTATGGGGATGTGGCTGCCACGCCCCAGAAAAGAAAATGTTGTACTGCCTCCCTCGACATCTAACTAGCTACTGAAGCACTTAAGTACCTCTCAGCTGGTCATAACACTAACTTTATATATGGTATCAAGATATCAAATGGCAGATATCACTTTCCCCTTCACATCCACTTGAGGAAATGTTGGCCATTTTGAAATCATTAGATTGGTAAATATGTCACTCCAAATTAATCCCTGAGTGAGATATTACCAAAAGATGTCTGAACTGCAGGGAAAGGGTTAAAACATACATAAACATATAATAATTATACGACAGCTTACGAAATCTAATTCTATACAAAATGAATCAGAAATAAATAATAAAACACTGAAATCTTTCATTAGTTTGAATGCAATAGACTTAAAGCCAGGCAGAAAGGGGAGAGGTAGGCCAAAGAGGTGATTTATGGATGTGTTGAAAGAGGGCATGAGAGTTTGCGTTGTGAAGCATGAGAACGTAAAAGCTAAACTGATAAGGAGACAAGTGATTACTGAGGTGACCCCTGACGGGAGAAGCCAAAAGAAGAAGAAGATACACCACATAACTCACTTGTAACGAAACCAGAAAAAGTCCAGTTAATCCAGCCTCCAATAGCAATCATTGGTACTACATTTGTGAGCTGGCCCTTCAGCATTTCTACCATCATATTTGGATCTGTCATGGGCTGGGGTGCCGCTGGTCTCCTAGCAGTTTTAAGATAGCCTGAAAAATTTATAAAAATTTTTGAATAATCTATTATTTGTGTGGCACTACATAGGCATTTCAATGTGGCACTACAGAGGCAATACAATATGGCACTACAGAGGCATTACAATGTGGAACTTCAGAGGAATTGCAATGTGGCACTACAGGGGCATTGCAATGTGGCACTAGAGGCATTGCAATATGGCACTACAGAGGCATTATGTCACTACATAGGAATTACAGTGTGGTACTATAATGTGGAACTACAGAGGTATTACAATATGACACTACAAAGTGGCAATACAGAGACATTACAATGTGGCACTCAGACCACTACACACACCACACCTCAAGTCTTGTAATGCGGAGTCACCCATACATATCATGGCTATCCTAACCTTCCTCCACACTCCATACCTCTCCTTCTTTCAGCGCAGCTCCACATCCCCTTATATGGAGTCATGCACTTACATAATGGCCGTGCCACCCACTTGGAGGTTTCTCTTTACTTAACCTCATCATGGCTGTAGTCAGCCAAGTGTCATTTAGTGGATCATTGTTGATAGGACCTTAAATACCCAGAAGGGAGCACAATCGAGTCTCCAAAGAGGCTGTACTGCTTCTCTCTCACAGAGATACTTGGGAATAAGAAGGAGAGTATAGTAGCATCCTTCTTGTGGCAGTCCTTGTCAGTTCAACAGATATGTGGTTCTACTGATTTAACAGTATCTACATGAGTTCAGGCATCCATTAGAATATATATTAAATGTATTACATCATGCTTCAAAATATCCTCTTCAATCATTTCCAGAGCACGAAGTGATAACATACTCTAACCACTTTATGGTAACAAAAAGCAAAACTCGTATCCATCTTTCTCAGCAAAAACTTACACTTATAGAGTCAGACTGAGACCAAAATATAGCTTCTCAAGAATAAAAAAAATTACAAAAACTAAAAAAATAACATTAACTCTACAAACTGCTAAAACAGAAAATAATAGTTCAGTTTTTCATACCTGATTCTTCATTGTTGAAAAAGTGCCGACGCATCAGGAATGACTGCTTCGGTATGTACTTCCCATTCTCCCGCAACATTCTCGACCGAATCATGGCTTGGCTGAAATTAAGTACAGAAGTTAAATTTTGACCTTGAAAATATTTTTGTTTTTTCTGCTTTATATGCTAGTATAAAGCTCCATTTGAATGTGGGTGGACGCAGAACAGTTGGGCTCAAACACAGGTTTATCACTTCCTAAGTCCAGAGCTCTATCCATGCACTACTACAGTGCCACCACCTTGAATTCGTTAATAGCAACTGCTCCAAAACCAATTTCTTTTTTACTGAAATCTCTTCTCATGCTCATAGGGACTTGAGACTTCCACAAAGTTGTTCATATATAGTTGCTGTTTGTTACTACATTCTCAGAAGCTAGAATTTCGTTTCAGATCAAAGTTTTATTAGCAGATTCACCTCTTGTCACCAAATTTCTCCAATTATCCTGGTTTTGTTCAACGCCAAATTCTTAATAACAAATAGTTTATTTGGCCGAAAGTTTAATGGCCATATTCTTCTCCCGATACCAACCTTCTCCATCTACATTTGGGACCAGCATTGTTTACAAGGGGTCAACTTTTTCTCCCTTTTGTCTTTTAAGATACAGTTTAACTTTGGCTCAAAGTTTCACATGCGAGGATATTCCCAGTACGCATGTGGAGATTTTACTCCAAAGCCAATCACCGGCCACTTATGAGGATTCGGGATTCAATCACCTTTCACTTCTCAGGAATTAAAATTACTGCATTAACACCTCAGTTATATGTTTAAACATGATATTGCAGTGCTCTGGATAGGGTTAGTTGGCTTGGATACTCCAGCCAGGGGTGGAATGAGTCATAAAAGCCCCATAGGCTTAGGATAAGATACCGTATGTGACATTCTATGTTTGAGGTGTGTACCTTGCCCTTATGAAGTGATCACCTATTCTTATAGAATATGACATCGCTTGCGTTTTATTTAATGTGTCACAATTAGCTCCCATTCAAATGGGTGCACACACAGACATGGAGTTTGGCGATTAAAGCTGGATACCCATCCTAACACCCCATGGTGGGATCAAACCCACATTAATCACTTCCAGACTCACAGGCTGTATCACTGAGCTACTGCGGCCCTCTTTCAGGAATAATGAAAACTCAATGTTATTTCTGAAGTCACACACTGTTCTCTACTGATTTCTTAACAGTCCCACATGCTCCAAACACTATTCAGATTGAGATGATAAAAAGTGGCTGTGGAATGATCATATACAAAGAGGGGAGCATTGTAGGTGTTGCTCCTGAACATCACAATAAATGTTTAAGCTCCCAGCAGTATATGTCAGGTAAGTAGGGTCTAATCAGCCCTGAGACTAATAACTTATAGGCTAATGAACTCATCCAAAACTAGTTACAAAACCCAAAATTTTCCTTTAGGCACTCTGCTGAGTACTAGAGCACTCAATTACGGAAAAATAGTTTGGCACTTTGTTTTGCAATTTTAAATTAGTGTGGCTTAATTCAGGGAGGCCTGGGGAGTTTTGCCCCCCAGTTAGAAACAAACATGGTTAGCCTATATGATTTTTTTTTTCTAATTTCTGATTTGGTGGTCTCCAAGGCAAAGTGATTTCGCTTGTGGCTTTGAGTTGTCAGGTAATGAGTTCGTGGCTTGCCGAGGTATGATGTTAGGAAGGGAATTGACTCAGGGTAACAATCACACCTGCCCAAACTAAAGTCTTTTGCAAGAAGGCGTCATCCTAGCCCTTAGTAGAGAATGGACTCAGTGACGCAAAACTGATCACTATACCTTTCTGATTCCACTTACAACAGACACTGTCATTCTTAGGAATTTTTCCCCATTAAAACTCCAGATGACAAATCTGTCCCCCAATACCAATGGTTAGGAGGGGGAGTGAAATTATCTCATAAATTAATAGTTTTAGATTGAAATGAATTTCATAATCATTCAAAAAACTTCAAAAGCCATTTTGAAAATAAATTTGAAACTCAATGTGATGAAGAGGGTAAATTACCATGAACATTTACGAAAACATTTACTCTAAGTTACTTCACCGTTGCATGTCTCACAATTGATCCCCATCACAGGGGTGGACACAGACATGTTGGAGCTGAGGTAAAAAGGTTGGATGTCTGTTCCTAATGCCCCACGGTTAGGTTAGTAACTTCCCGAGTCGTAAATAGAAGAAATGCGTCTTAAGACTTGTGTGAAAGTCTCTTGAAATAAACTTTTCAATCTCAATTAATAGATATTTTTGAGTAAAAAAAAAATGCCTACAAGGAACTACATATGTATTTCCTCTACACACTACACTACGATAAAAACTACCAATAAATGTTTTCTTTCACACCCTAAACTGCAAAACCAATACAAATAAAATCCCTAAAACGTCTAAAAAAATAATAATTTCCTTTATCAACTCGCTATTTACCTGGGGGTGAAGTAACCAGACCTAACCTAAAATATATTTTATGCGATTTTTACCAGTTGAGGGAGAGAGTTAATAAAAAATATATCTTAAAGAATTACACATTTTCATATTTACAAAATATTCTATCAGCCGTTTTACTATATTACTCCCTATTCGAACGGGGATGGTCCAAGTGTGGAGCTGGGGATTAAAGGCTGGATGCCCTTCCTAATGGTCCACTGTCGACCCAAACACGTGGGTGCTGCTCCCAGAGTAGTGTTCTAACCCCTGCGCTACCGCATTCTAAGGTAATAACTAAAAAGAAAAAAAATAACATCAACCAACATAAATACTCCGGTAAATACCTGACTTGGAGAAGAGGAACCCTTTTACTCACCTATCTTGCACTTGTTGGAGATCAACTTTCTTTTGCGTCGAAATAAGAACACTCACATAATGCCTAACTATACCGCAAAGAAATGTGATGAGGACAATAGGTAAAAATACCCATATTCGAATGTCCGAATCGAGCAACAGCTCCGCCATTCTTCGTCTTGTTTACAGCGAGTCCGAAGTTCGGTATTTTAACGGTATTGTGAAAAGATAAACTTCATCAAACTCACGCTAAGTCTGAACTCAAACTACATTTAGATTATCAAATCACTATATAATAAAATATATTGAAAAACTTAAATTGCATTTTATTGATTTGAATAACATAAAAAAATATATATTGAGAAAATAAGAGCGATACAAGATTTTTCCACTCTGGAAACTTATTCTCTGGAAAACGAAAACTTTGCTTTTTATAACTTTTATATATATATATATATATATATATATATATATATATATATATATATATATATATATATATATATATATATATATATATATATATATATATATATATATATATATATATATATAAAATATATATATATATATATATATATATATATATATATATATATATATATATATATATATATATATATATATATATATATATATATATATATATATATAGACATATATAAACATATATATATATATATATATATATATATATATATATATATATATATATATATATATATATATATATATATATATATAGATAGATAGATATATATTCATATATATGCATATACATACATATATATATATATATATATATATATATATATATATATATATATATATATATATATATATATATATATATATATATATATATATATATATATATATATATATATATATATATATATATATATATATATATATATATACCCCATCCCCTCAGATTGCAGAGATAGAAGCTCAAGGGCCGGTATTAGAGAACATCAACCTTACAGCCACAGAGGTA
>JAXCGZ010006121.1:20000-30000 GCA_037179515.1 Halocaridina rubra
ACAGAGTGTTTTCTGCTCTTAAAGTTAGCTCTGAGAGATTATTAATATCACCACTAAGGAGTAGTTGAGTGTCATCTGCATATTGTACGACTAGACAGTCAGAAATGAAAGAAGATAGGTCATTTACGTAGATGGAGAAGAGGATGGGACCAAGTACTGATCCCTGTGGAACACCAAATGATCCATTTTTTGGCATAGAGATAGTGTTGTTAAGACGTATAGACTGTTTACGATTAGATAGATACTCGCTAAACCAGCTCGGATCAATATATAGGTTACTACATTTACTTAAAAGAATTTCAAGCTGTACACTGTCGAAGGCTTTTGATAAGTCTAATAATACAAGCAGAGATATTTTTTTCATGTCTATAGTATCATAGATACTCTTCGTAACTTTGAGCAGTGCAGTTTCCGTCGAGAGTTTCGGTCTGAAGCCATGTTGGTTAATAGATAATAGTCTCTGTGACTCTAAATATGACATAAGTTGGCATGCAACAAATTTTTCTAATATTTTAGAGAATATGGGTAGCAGGGAAATGGGACGATAGTTTGTCACATCTTCTCTGTCCCCCTTTTTATGCACAGGTATTACATGTGATATTTTCCAAAAGCCAGGAAACTTTTTAGTAACAATGGAAGTGTTCATAATAGTTAGAATATGTGATACAATCATGGATAGAGCATCTTTGATGAACTGAAATGGTATACTATCTGGACCATAAGAGCCAGAGTTTCTTAGGCTCTTTATGGTAAGAATTAGGGTAGCACAATCGATAGGATTTATCTTGAAGTACTCTCCTGTGTTTACATTGGAAGAATTGTCATTTAAGCAATTACCCATATTCACTGAGTTCATGTTTTCTTGTGTTTTTTCATATGTATTTTTGCCAACGTTAGCAAAATAGTTATTAAAGTTTTCCGCTTTGTCTTTGAACTCCATAATAATTTCATAACTTTCTGATGTACTCTTTTCATTTGGCATCATGCTTCTTATCACTTTCCATGTTGCTGCTGTATCATGTCTAGTCATTAAATTGATTTTTGTAAGTCTTTTTTACTTACATTGATGAGAGATCTGATACGTTTTTTTTCTGTTTTATAATGTTCTCGGAGAGTCATTTCATATATATTAATTTTTAGCTCTTTTTGTATTTGATTTCTGATTTGCATTGCCTCTTTGATGTCATTAGTTAGCCAGGGGGCTAAGGGGCGGGTTATTTTTCTTGTTACAATGGGTGCACAACTATCTAAGCATTCACGGAAGACTTTTGTTAGAATCTCAACCTGCACATCGACGTTATCTGTGTATTTAATTCTATTAAGTACATTTGTGTTGTTGATTAATGTTTCACAAAAGATATCAGGGGAGTAATTTTTTAGACACCGGAATGTCTTGAAGAGAGGCTTCCTTTTGGGCTTGTTTATGTTTAGCATAGCAATGTTCAGCTCGTGGTCTGCAATTGGGCAGGGAACTACGTCCCAATAGGGTATACTTTCCACTTTATTTGTTATTATCAGATCTATAAGAGTCCTAGAATTAGGGGTTATGCGGGTCGGTTTTGTCACTATTTGTGTTAACTTCACAGTGTTGATCACCCTTTTCATTTTGTTGTCTGCTGAAAGCAAGTCATCATTAAAGTCACCAAGTATGTATATGGGTTTATGTCGCACAGAGATATTTCTGAATGTTTCTAGCAGATGATTGAATGAACTGGTAGGTGCTATAGGGTGACGGTAAACACACCCTACAATGAAAGATGGAAGTTTCTGATACTGCACAGTGACCCATAAATCTTCGAGCTATTCAGTTTTTTCTAAACCTGTGGTTATTTCTGATGCACTAAAATAATTTCTAACATAAATAAATACAGACCCCACCCCCTCGGCCATGGTCATTGCGAAATATTTTAAACTCTGGGATATTCACATTTTTTTTTCAGTTGTAGGAGGAAGCCAAGTTTCACTTACACAGAGGATGTCTATGTTGTAGTCTTTTGTTAGCATTATTATTTCCTCAAAATGGGCGAGCAGGGACTGAGTGTTCACATTTACTAATGTTTCATTCTTACCATGTTTCATTAGGGTGGTATCCATAGTCATAGTTGTAGTTTGTTCTTGGGTTAGTCCATGACTTTTATTGACTGTGTGATTCTGCTGGAAATTCATCATTGTAGTGTGTTCTGGAATTAGTCCATGGATCCTGATGTTTATACGTGCCGTTGGATGGGTAATGCTGGTTTGAGTACGTGCCATGGTATGATCAGGCCTTCCCAAAGTTTGTATGCCTAGGTGAGTGTCTAGGGTTGTAAGAGCCATCTCTCCAGGAGAAGTCTCTTGTGTGTGGATGGCGATAAGAGAGATTTGTATCATGTCTCTTTCTTGTAGTCTCGCGGATAGGGGATTGTTTCATAAGCTCTTTGCTGTTTATTTTGGTATAAATGTAGTTTGGGATATTTTGTAGAATACCCAGGTAGTGTCCATTGTTTTCCCCCGTGAAATGGCTGGACAATTGTGCCTGTAGGCCATTGATTCAGTTTGTAAGGCACATATTCAAATCCTTTTGATATCGTTATTGCAAAGGAATCCCAATTTGCTTTGCAAGATAGTTCCTTAATCAAGACTTCTTCAGAGGGAATGCCTTGATTTGTCAATATATTACATATCTCGCTCTCAAAGGGGTTGCCAGGAATGCGAATATATATTTGAGCTGTAACCCTTGCACTTTCATTATTGGGTAACTGTGGCTGTGGGGGAGAGGACTTCGATGGAATGTTGCTATTTTGTCTTTTCTGTTTTCTTCATTGTTTTGCAGCCTATTGCTGGGTTGGTTATTTGTGCTGGAAGGTGTAATTTAGTTGTCCTGGTTAGTGATAGTTGCTGTGTTGTTAGGAGTAGTGGAGATGGGCTCTATATCTTCTTCGCTGTTTTGAAACTCTTTACCAGGTTGGTTATTTGTGCTGGGAAGAATCTTGTTGTGGTTAGTGCCTGTTGTTGTGTTGTTAGGAGTAGTGGGGAAGGACGCTGTTGTTTCATCACTATTTTGTAACCTGTTACTTATTTGATTATTTATGCTAGATGGTGTATTCAGGTTGTCTTGTTGACTATCACTTTTATCTGGATCTACCTCTTCTTCACTACCACTGTCACATTCGTCTTTCAATGCACTGAAGGAATTGTGACTAGAGACAGAAAACCTAGTATGCAAACCCTGAGGGTTGTTGATAGAAGGGACATCATTGTTGTTAGGTGTCAGCACTGAATTGAGAGGTGGAGATGTTTCTAATAGCAGTTTCAACCTAGAATTATCTGTTTTAAGAAGGACAATGTCAGATTCTAGCAATCCCACCTTGTGTTGTAAGGCTTTCACTTCTTCAGCATCTGCTTCCAAAATTCTCACCTTATCTGCAAGACTTTCTATCATTCGATGTAGGTCTCCTAGGTCATATATTTTTTCAGACTCTATGGATTTTACACCCGAAGTTTGAGATTGAAAGAGCTTGTCAAGTTCACCATTCATTGAGATATTCAGGACACTTGCGCTAAAAGTGATTACATATGTAATTATATCTTTTTTACCTGCTTTTTTATGATGTGTTTACCACTGTGTTGTGGAAAGAGTTCCACTACCTTTGAAAAGCAATAGTTGACTTGTTTTGTACAGTGTCTTTTTTCATTTTTCCAATTCTCCTCTGGTGTCCTCACGTGAATATACAAATATTCTGCCCAGATATAATATAAACACTTTGGGAAAATTATCAGTATTTACAAACGGAAGGTCAAAAAGGTCAACTTTTTCCGATGAGAACATTCTGGTGTGAGTGTAAGGGGAACTGAGGTATGAGGGGAACTGCAGGTTCACCTAAGAAAGGTCTTTTTTAGGTCGGTCGCGAGAGGTTGTGGTTGAAATCGGTAACACTGGGAGAGACACTCTCAACGGTTTCTGATATGTTATAAGATTATAATAAATTTTCTTTGTATCTTTTTAAACACTAAAGAGAGAGAGAGAGAGAGAGAGAGAGAGAGAGAGAGAGAGAGAGAGAGAGAGAGAGAGAGAGAGAGAGAGAGAGAGAGAGAGAGAGAGAGAGAGAGAGAGAGAGAGAGAGAGAGAGAGAGAGAGAGAGAGAGAGAGAGAAACTTTTACCTTCACATGATTTTTTTCAACTTCCGATATAACTTTATTTTGCATGGAAAAAATAAATTTTAAACATTTTGAAAAATTTTTCCTGTCTCAAACTATTTCCATTTTAATTTCTACTTTGGTCTATCGAGAGAGAGAGAGGGGAGGAGGAGACAGAGAGGGAGAGGGAGGGAGGGAGTATTCACTATTTGTATGTGATTATTAATATCTGAAGCAGCAGCAAGAACAGCAGAAGACAAGAAGTGAGAGAGGACAGAAATCGAAAAGTTATTGTTGTAGAACTGAGTTCTTTTTTTAAAGGAATCTTTGAATAATAGTAGTAGTAGTAGTAGTAGTAGTAGTAGTATAGTAGTAGTAGTAGTAGTAGTAGTAGTAGCAGTATTGATCGTAGTATTAGAATAGAGGTACTTAGAGACGTGAAATGTATCACTGGGAAAAGAAGAAGTATATGACAGTTCATTAATCACGTGAATATACTACTTCTACCCTTCCCCTTCCACTTTCTTTTGGGAGAAAAGTATAGGAAGAAAAGTATGAAAATGGTTTTATCAAGTCAATTTATGTATATCATTTTTGGTAGTTACTACTACTACTACTACTACTACTACTACTACTACTACTACTACTACTACTACTACTACTACTACTACTACTACTACTACTACTACTACTACTACTTCTACTACTACTACTACTACTAATGCTACTGCAGCTGCACTCCGGACTCCAATGACTTTGTGTCCTTCTTTGAAATGTCTCTCCTATTGCCAGAAATCCTTGCTGTCTTTTCACCCACATGCTAAAGGCGTCCTGGCTAGTACAGTGGTAACGCGCTGGCCTCGAATTCTCAAGGTAGACGGGATTGTGCCTCGTCCAGGCAAGAGACTTTAAGCTGTTTACTTGGGAGGTTACTGCTGTGGCTGGGCACCACAGTGGGGGATTGGGGCCTGAGCTGGCTGGCGACCGCCCTATAGGTCCTCCATGACCCGTTCCACCCTTCCGTGGGTGGAGAATCTAAAACAACACTTGCTAAAGTTCTCTATACTGGAGATTTTAATGCAGATCACGATGAATGGCTCCAGTCACCTTAAACAGATGTGGAGATAGTGAGACCCTTGCTTTCTCTGCCACTCACGATCTTTAGTATATTATCAAATATCCTACAAGTGTTCTCTATCACCACGAACAAGCAGCTAACATTCTTGACCAAGTCTTTACTTCTAATCCTAAAAGCTATTCATATTTTGAACTTCCCCCTCTTAGTAACTCTGACCATTCTTTGATCTGGATCTCTTCCATTTTCGCTCTACTCAGCATCGTCTCTGTACTACTGCTGTAGCACAGTACTTTCTGACACGTAACCTTGGTGAGGTAGCTCAAAAAGTTGCTGAAATCCTAATCTCGAAAATGAAGGCATTCATCCTTTCTTCAATTAAAATTTCCCTCCCTTTAATCCTTAGTTTGACCGCTTCTGCTCCATTCCTTTGTCTTGGTGTTTTCTCGTCCCTGGGTCTTTATTGATGAGGAACAGTTTTTGCCTGTTCCGGTGTCACACTCATAAAAAAACTTGTTATCCCTTTACATGTGACAAGTCACAACACTCTCTATTTCTGTTTCTCTTTACATTGTTTTCTTCGTGCCCAGGCCCAATGAGGGCAGGTTTATTTATTTTTTTCTTTTTTGGCCTGTCCTAGTGTCACATTCTTAATATATATATATATATATATATATATATATATATATATATATATATATATATATATATATATATATATATATATATGAATCATTTTTTATTTTTATTTTTACCCCGACCGGGACTCGAACCAAGGACTTATAATTACTAAGTCAAGGCGCTATATATATATATATATATATATATATATATAATATATATATATATATATATATATATATATATATATATATATATATATATATATATATATATATATAATATATACTATATATATATATATATATATATATATATATATATATATATATATATATATATATATATATATATATATATATATATATATATATTAATAACACTGAACTGTTAACATACAGTCTAAAATAGCAGGAAAAGCCCATTAAATAAAACAACGAATATATATATATATATATATATATATATATATATATATATATATATATATATATATATATATATATATATATATATATATATATATATATATATATATATATATATATATATATATATATATATATATATATATATATAAAGTACTTATTAATTTTGTGACCTAAACTGGTCACCTTCTCTAAGTACAATGAGTACTCTGAGAAGGTGACCAGTTTAGGTCACGAAATTAATAAGTACTTTATATATATATATATATATATAATATATATATATATATATAATATATATATATATATATATATATATATATATATATATATATATATATATATATATATATATATATATATATATATATATATATATATATATATATATATATATATATATATATATATATATATATATATATATACATATCATCATATACCTTGGCTGTTTCCCCCTTTAATTGGGGGGTAGCCGACATCAAGAAAGGAAAACAAATAGGGGGATTACTTTGCTCTATGGGCAATGGCGAGGGAGCTAGCGACCGTTCAGATGGCACTGCTGGAGTGCCACAGCCCATCCTCCCGGCTCTTCCACAACCTGTGTCGCTTCACAACTGCCAGCTCCTCCTACTGCCCCTACCACAGGGCTATCTCTGTAAGATGCAACCCCATGGTAACAGCAGATGCCCATCAGAGCCGCGTCACAATCGCTCGCCACTCATTCCTATTCCTAGCACGCTCGCTTGCTTCCCTCACATCCATCCTCCTATCTTTCAGGGTTCTCCTTACTCCATCCATCCATCCAAACCTAGGCCTCCCTCTAGCATTTCTCCAATCAACTCTCGCATTCATCACCTTTTTCAGCAGCCTTTCATCATCCATCCTTTCCACATGGCCAAACCAGCTCAGAACATTCATATCTACTCTGGCTGCAATTTCTCTCCTCACACCCGTTCTTGCTCTCACCACTTTATTCCTAACCCTATCCAATCGAGATACACCAATCATACTCCTCAGGCATTTCATCTCAAACACATTTAGTTTCCGTCTCTAACTTACTTTCATACCCCATAACTCTGATCTATACATCACAGTTGGCATAACCACTTTCTCATACACTCCTTTCAATGCACCCAACACTTTACATCCTTCATTCACTCTGTGACACACATCTGCTTCCACTCCACCATTTGCAGCTATAACCGAGCCTAAATACTTAAACTGATTAACCCCCTCAAGTGTTTCTCAATTCAACATAACATTCAATCCAGTGCCATCCTCATTTCTTGTACACCTCATAACCTTACTCTTTCCCACATTCACTCGCAGCTTCCTTCTCTCACACACCATTCCAAATTCTGACACTAACTGACACAGCTTTTCCTCTGAATCTACCACCACCACAGTATCATCTGCAAACAGCAACTGATTCAGCTCCCACTCATTATCATCCCCATCTACCATTCTCAAACCTCGACCACGCACTCGCTCATTCACCTCTCTTACAACTCCATCAATATACAAATTGAACAGCCATGTTGACATCACACATCCCTGTCTCAGTCCCACACTCACTGGAAACCACTCACTCACTTCATTCCCTACCCTAACACAAGCTCTACTACCCTCATACAAACTCTTCACTGCATGCAACAATTTACCATTTATTCCATATAATCTCAAACATTCCACATAGCCTCTCTATCACCTCTATCATATGCTTTCTCCAGATCCAAAAATGCAAAATACACATCCTTACCCTTTGCTAAATATTTCTCACATAACTGCCTAACTATAAAAATCTGATCTATACAGCCTCTACCTCTCCTAAAACCACTCTGCACTTCCGCGATCACATATTCTGTCTTATCCCTAATCCTATTAACCAGTATCCTACAATACACTTTTCCTACCACACTCAACAAACTTATACCCCTAAAATTACTGCATTCATACATATCTCCCTTACCTTTGTATAGGGGCACTATACAGGCAATCACCCAATCCACTGGCACCAATGACAACATAAAGCATATATTAAACACTCTCACTAACCATTCCAATGCAGTCACTCCCTCTTCTTTCAACATCTCCGCTCTCACACCATCCATTCCAGGTGCTTTACCTGCTGTCGCTTCATACAATGCCCTTTTCACCTCCTCTCTTGTAATCTCTCTCTCATTTTCATCTCCCATTACTGGCCCTTGAACCACTCCCACTGCCACTATAGCTGCCTCTCTATCTTCCTCAACATTCAGCAAGCACTCAAAATATTCTGCCCATCTTTTCCTTGCATCGTTCCCTCTTAACATCTGTCCATTCACATCTTTCACTGTCTCTTCCATCCTCGATCCACCCTTCCTTGCTCTCTTCACTTCTTTCCAAAACTTCTTTTTATTCTCCTCATATGACCTACTAAAATCCTGTCCCCACCTAACATTTGCCAACCTCTTCTCTTCCTCTACCTTCCGCTTGGTTTCCACATTTTTCTCCCTATATCTTTCATACTTCTCCCTACTTTTACACTGCAGCCATTCCTCAAAAGCCCTCTTTTTCTCTTCCACCTTCATTTTCACCCCTTCATTCCACCACTCGCTGCCCCTCCTCATGCCACCTCCAACAAACCTCTTTCCACACACATCACTTGCATGTCCCACAAAACATTCTTTCATCAACCCCCATTCCTCCCCTAACTCCCCAACTTCTCTTTCTTTCACCCTGTCATATGCCACTCTCAACCTGTCCTGATACTCCTGTCTCTTCTCTGGCTTTTTCAACTCTTCCACCTTCACTATTTCCCTTCTACATCCCCCCACACTATTTCCCCACTCTTTTGCTACTACCACTTTTGCTTCAACCAAAAAATGATCAGACATCCCAGCAGCCACACCCCTGAATGCATGTACATCTTTCACTCTACCAATCATGCTCTTTGCTACCAACACATAATCCATCAATGCTCTTTCTTTCACTCTTCCATTTGCCACTCTCATCCATGTATACTTATTTATTAACTTCTTCTTAAATAAACTATTACCTATCACCAACTCTTGCTCCACACACATATCTAACAGTCTCTCGCCACTCTCATTCCCACCTGGTACCCCTTACTTTCCTACAACACCTTCTATCCCTCCATCACCCACTCTGGCATTCAAGTCACCCAACACAACTACATAGTTCCTTCTACTCAGACCATCCACACATCTAGTTAACTCATTCCAGAATTCATCCCGCTCTTCCTCACTTCTCTCACATCCTGGCCCATACGCACTAACAAAAGCCCAACATTCCCTTCCTATCCTAGCCCTCACCCACATCAGCCTAGATGACACTTCTTTCCATTCCACTACCTGATTTACCATCCATTCACTCAGCAATAATGCCACACCTTCTCTCGCTCTCCCCTTTCAACCCCAGACACCCTACCCGTCACATCACCAAATGCCACTTCTCCTTTTCCTTTCATCTTCGTCTCACACAATGCCAATACATCCATCCTCCTCTTACCAAACATATATCCAATCTCACATCTTTTGCTCTCCATCGTACTACAACCACGCACATTTAGACACCCCAAAACTACAGTTTGGGGAGAAGTTATTCTCCCCTCTACTCCCCTTCTTCTTTGACGTCTCGCAGGAGGTTGATACAAGGGGGGGGGATTCCTAGTCCCCCCCGTCCACTTTTAGTCGCCTTTTACGACACGCAGGAAATACGGTGAGGCTATTCCTTGATATTGTGCCCGCCCCACAG
>JAXCGZ010006121.1:32500-35000 GCA_037179515.1 Halocaridina rubra
CTCTCTCTCTCTCTCTCTCTCTCTCTCTTTCTCTCTCTCTCTCTCTTTTGGGATAAAACTTACATCATCCCCTCACTCTCTCTCTTTCTCACTCTTTCTTTGGATCCCGTCTTGCATCACCTTCCCTCTCTATTACTTTCTCTCTCTTCCCTGTTGCACTGACATTCTACGTGCATTCAATGCCCTTTTCACGCCATCCATCCACCTCATTCTAGGTCACCCTCTTGACCTAACTACAATCACTTCTGCACTCCACACTCTCTTCACTATTCGTTCTTCACTCATCCATTCCATATGTCCAAACTAACTCAACAAACTCTGATCTAGCCTATCCAATAGCTTCGTTTCAACACCTGTTCTCTGCCTGACATCTTCTTTTCTTACTCAAGCTATTATAGATTCACCAATCATACTTCTCAAACACCTCATCTCCATTACATTTAACTTGTTCCGTTCATGCTCTCTTGCATTCCAAGTCTCTGGTCCATACAATGCTTTCAGAACAATCACACCTACATGTTCTCTTTGCCTTGCATTCATTCCCAAATATGTATTTCTCATTACACTTTTCAAAACACCTTGACATTTACTTGCTTGCTTCACTCTATGACTTATCTCTGCATCCACTCGTCCACTCCTCGATACATGCGACCCCAGATACTTAAAACTCTCAACTTCTTCAAGCAACTTCCCATTCACTCCTACAGTCAGTCTGCCAACATTAACACTCCTCATGCATCTCATGACTTTACTCTTAGCCAATATTTACCTGAAACTTCCTTCTTTCACACACCCTAACAGACTCAGTCACCATTGATTCAGTTCATTCTCAGTATCAGCCACCAGTACAGTATCATCCGCAAATAACAATTGATTCAATTTCCACAACCTTCCATACTCACCCAATAGTTCCAAGCCTCTGTCTAATATTCTATTATTTACTTCCATTATCACTCCATACATATGCATGCTAAATAACCATGGCGACATTACACAGCCAAATGTAACTCCACATTCACATCAAACCAGTCATTCATACCAATTCCAGCTCTCAAACAAGCTCTACTATTCATGTAAAAACTCTTCATCACATTCAACAAACTTCCACTTATTCCATACAGTCGCAACACACTCCACAATCCTGTGTCATACGCTTTCTCTAAGTCCATTAAATCCCAAAAAGTGTCCCTACCTTTCTCCAAGAACTTCTCACACTCCTATCTTACCAAAAGCACTTTATCCACACATCCTCTTCCTTTCCTGAGCCCATTCTGTTCTTCCCCAATCAGTCTCTCAAGGACCTTTCCTAATTCTCTCGATTTACACTTCCATATACCTTACCAATAAACTAATTCCCCTAAAACTACAACACTCATACTTATCTCCTTTCCCTTTGTAAAGTGGAACTACATTTGCACTCCTCCAATCAACTGGGACCCCCCCCTTTCTTGAAACATACATTCTACAACCAAACCACCCAATCTACTTATGCCTCCCCACAATTTGATAAATAATCTAAATGGCACCCTTCTATCCCTGGTGCTTTACCTGCTTTCATTGCTCTCAATGCCAAGTATACCTCCTCTTTTGTTATTTCTCTATCACTCTCATCACCTAACATTGGCATTTTCCATTCGTTTCTCACAGCCACAATGTCTGCCTCTCTATCATCTTCCTCATTTAGCAGTTCTTTGATATATTCAGCCCATCTCTCTCTCACCTTCATGTCATCTACTAGCAATTGTTCATCTGCTCCTTTCACCCTTTCCTCCCTACCAGATTCAGTGACTCACCTTTCCTCACTCTTTTCAATTCCTTCCAAAACATCTTTTTATTCTTTTCAAAATTTTCAGACAAATATCTGCTCCACCTTAAATCCGCTTTTCTCTTTGGCTCCCTCACCACTCACTTTGCTAACCCCCTCTTTACATAATGCCTTTCATGCACCTCTACAGTACTTACCTGTAACCATACCTCAAATGCTTGCTTCTTTTCAGCCACTAGTGCACTCACCAGCTCATTCCACCATTCACTACTTTTCCTTTTACTTCCACCAGCTACTCTCCTTCCGCACACTACCTCAGCACACTTCATAACTCCTCCTTGAAACAACACCCATTCTTCCTCCACTCCGTACCCCACTTTCTCGTTCACTGCATTCTACACATTCCTAAGACTAGCATTATACTCACAGTCATATTCTTTCTTATACAACTAATTCATTTTAGCACCTCTCTTCCTTCCTTGCTTCTCCTCTTCTGTACTTTTCTCCCACTCTCACTCTACTTTCCACTAAATAATGATCAGATTTTCCACCACTAGCTCATCCCAGTACATTCACATCCAATACTCTTCCAATGACCCTCCTGTTCACCACAACATAATCCATTAATTCTCTGTCAAGTACTCTCCCAATATCAACTCTGACTCATCTTGTTCACATCCTTTTTTTTTAAATACTGTGTTAGCAATCAACATCTCCCTCTCATTATACATTTCT
>JAXCGZ010006121.1:40000-66154 GCA_037179515.1 Halocaridina rubra
GATATAAGCTATAAGGTTGGATTCCTTTTAACCTTCTGTGGTGTATATATATATATATATATATATATATATATATATATATATATATATATATATATATATATATATATATATACACATATATATGTAGAGAAATAAATATATAAATAATAAATAAATAAATAAGTAAATATATAAATAAATATATGAATAAAAATAAATAAAAAATCAATAAAATAATTGACAGACACCTGCGGAACCCAAAAGAAACGATTTAAATTACCTATATTTTTTTTTACTTTATAAACATATTCATAAAGCATTTGAAAATAATATATTCATATACTTATATCTGAATATATTATATTCATATACTTACATATATATATATATATATATATATATATATATATATATATATATATATATATATATATATATATATATATATATATATATATATATATATATATGAATCATTTTTTACCCCGACCGGGACTCGAACCTAGGACTTATGATTACTAAGTCAAGGCGCTACCACTACACCACAGAAGGTTAAAAGGAACCCAACCTTATAGCTTATATCTGCTATACTTAGGAATGAACGCATTCTAACTGAATGCCACTATGTTCATATTACAGATTCCCCAACCTCACTCGTGGCTTCATTTTAGCATTTAATTCAATTCCCAATCTCATTCGGGCCATGAAATTATCAAATAAGCACATTACATATGTGAAAACATGAATCATTTTTTACCCCGACCGGGACTCGAACCTAGGACTTATGATTACTAAGTCAAGGCGCTACCACTACACCACAGAAGGTTAAAAGGAACCCAACCTTATAGCTTATATCTGCTATACTTAGGAATGAACGCATTCTAACTGAATGCCACTATGTTCATATTACAGATTCCCCAACCTCACTCGTGGCTTCATTTTAGCATTTAATTCAATTCCCAATCTCATTCGGGCCATGAAATTATCAAATAAGCACATTACATATGTGAAAACATGAATCATTTTTTACCCCGACCGGGACTCGAACCTAGGACTTATGATTACTAAGTCAAGGCGCTACCACTACACCACAGAAGGTTAAAAGGAACCCAACCTTATAGCTTATATCTGCTATACTTAGGAATGAACGCATTCTAACTGAATGCCACTATGTTCATATTACAGATTCCCCAACCTCACTCGTGGCTTCATTTTAGCATTTAATTCAATTCCCAATCTCATTCGGGCCATGAAATTATCAAATAAGCACATTACATATGTGAAAACATGAATCATTTTTTACCCCGACCGGGACTCGAACCTAGGACTTATGATTACTAAGTCAAGGCGCTACCACTACACCACAGAAGGTTAAAAGGAACCCAACCTTATAGCTTATATCTGCTATACTTAGGAATGAACGCATTCTAACTGAATGCCACTATGTTCATATTACAGATTCCCCAACCTCACTCGTGGCTTCATTTTAGCATTTAATTCAATTCCCAATCTCGTTCGGGCCATGAAATTATCAAATAAGCACATTACATATGTGAAAACATGAATCATTTTTTACCCCGACCGGGACTCGAACCTAGGACTTATGATTACTAAGTCAAGGCGCTACATTAAGGTGTAGTGGTAGCGCCTTGACTTAGTAATCATAAGTCCTAGGTTCGAGTCCCGGTCGGGGTAAAAAATGATTCATGTTTTCACATATGTAATGTGCTTATTTGATAATTTCATGGCCCGAATGAGATTGGGAATTGAATTAAATGCTAAAATGAAGCCACGAGTGAGGTTGGGGAATCTGTAATATGAACATAGTGGCATTCAGTTAGAATGCGTTCATTCCTAAGTATAGCAGATATAAGCTATAAGGTTGGGTTCCTTTTAACCTTCTGTGGTGTAGTGGTAGCGCCTTGACTTAGTAATCATAAGTCCTAGGTTCGAGTCCCGGTCGGGGTAAAAAATTATTCATGTTTTCACATATGTAATGTGCTTATTTGATAATTTCATGGCCCGAATGAGATTGGGAATTGAATTAAATGCTAAAATGAAGCCACGAGTGAGGTTGGGGAATCTGTAATATGAACATAGTGGCATTCAGTTAGAATGCGTTCATTCCTAAGTATAGCAGATATAAGCTATAAGGTTGGGTTCCTTTTAACCTTCTGTGGTGTAGTGGTAGCGCCTTGACTTAGTAATCATAAGTCCTAGGTTCGAGTCCCGGTCGGGGTAAAAAAAAAAAAAATGATTCATGTTTTCACATATGTAATGTGCTTATTTGATAATATATATATATATATATATATATATATATATATATATATATATATATATATATATATATATATACATATACACATGCCTCATTCCCCCTTGTAAGGGGGGTGGCCGAGTCAAGAAATGCACATTCACCACGATCCACATACACCTCAACCACTCCTCTCAGCTTATTGGGGGATAAAAGGTTGCCACATATCCCCCTTTCCACCCTGCTTGGGTCACCCACAAGGTAGGTGGGCAAGGATATTCTACAATGAGGCCCGACAGCTGCAGCTGGTTTACCCCCACTGCTTAATCACATGGCAACTTCCCTCACACCCGTCCATCACAGTTCACTGAGCTAGCAGATGCGAGAAATCCCTTTGGGCCGCATCATGTATGCACAATCTTCCTCCACACATTCCTATCTCTTGCACGCACTGATATTTTAATATTAGTGATATATGAATGCACATCTTTCTCTTGGGCCACGTAGGGGGTCCCGTTACCCAAGGTTGAGAATAATTTCCGACCAGACTTTCTGAAACTAGATTAGAAAATGGAAGCTTTTTACTAATCTGAATTTTTCTTTAGTTTCTCCCATTTCCTCTTCGTTTGGCCAAAGAGTTCACACTACTATATCTTGTTGAGAAAAGATGGAAGAAATAAATGAGAGGAAGAGGGGCTTAAGTGCCACCGGAAAGTGCCAATGCGATATACGGGGGAAGGGAGGGGCAGGAAGATGGAAGAGGAGGGATAGGAGGATACGGATGGGAGATCTGTATTAAGCGGAGCGCATATAGAGATGGGAGAAGAAAGAGAGAGAGAGAGAGAGAGAGAGAGAGAGAGAGAGAGAGAGAGAGAGAGAGAGAGAGAGAGAGAGAGAGATGCTTCTTCCATCTTGTGTGAATGCTGAATTGATAGGATGGATTCGGTTTTACGTCACGAACTCCCTTTTCTACTAAGGGTTAGGACGGTTGCCTTCTTGCGAAGGACTTGTTTTGGCAGATGCAATCGTTACCCTGAGTGTATGCCTTTCTGAATTAAAGAACACTACAGCACTAACATGCGAAATTTACCATTATATGATTTTTCTTTTTATTTCAGGAGAATCAATTTGGCAAATTTTGGGGACTGCGGTAGTGTAGTGGTAAAATCCTCGACTTGGGAGGTCACAAACCTGCGATCGAGCTATAGTGGGGCGTTATAAAAGGCATTATCCTGCCTGATATTCCCAGTTCCAATCTGTCTGTGTCCACCCCCATAATGGGAACTAATACGAGGTTAAGAAGTTACAGCACTACCATACGATCATTTTTTTTTCTGTGACTTAATTTATTTCAGAAAATCAGTCAGGTATAACTTTGTGCTTGGAATAGTCTTCAGGAAGATGGAAGAGGAGGGATAGGAGGATACGGATGGGAGATCTGTATTAAGCGGAGCGCATATAGAGATGGGAGAAGAAAAGAGAGAGAGAGAGAGAGAGAGAGAGAGAGAGAGAGAGAGAGAGAGAGAGAGAGAGAGAGAGAGAGAGAGAGAGAGAGAGAGAGAGAGAGAGAGAGAGAGAGAGAGAGAGAGAGAGAGAGAGATGCTTCTTCCATCTTGTGTGAATGCTGAATTGATAGGATGGATTCGGTTTTACGTCACGAACTCCCTTTTCTACTAAGGGTTAGGACGGTTGCCTTCTTGCGAAGGACTTGTTTTGGCAGATGCAATCGTTACCCTGAGTGTATGCCTTTCTGAATTAAAGAACACTACAGCACTAACATGTGAAATTTACCATTATATGATTTTTCTTTTTATTTCAGGAGAATCAATTTGGCAAAGTTTGGGGACTGCGGTAGTGTAGTGGTAAAATCCTCGACTTGGGAGGTCACAAACCTGCGATCGAGCTACAGTGGGGCGTTATAAAAGGCATTATCCTGCCTGATATTCCCAGTTCCAATCTGTCTGTGTCCACCCCCATAATGGGAACTAATACGAGGTTACGAAGTTACAGCACTACCATACGATCATTTTTTTTTCTGTGACTTAATTTATTTCAGAAAATCAGTCAGGTATAACTTTGTGCTTGGAATAGTCTTCCATCCCACACGAGGTACATCACATCTTTACCTCCATTCAAGTAAACACCTGCTTATCTTTTAACATTGCAAACCAATGACATTTTAAATTGTTTTTATTGTCTTACTAAATTTTAGATTTTATTAATGTGCATATCCAATTATATATATATATATATATATATATATATATATATATATATATATATATATATATATATATATATACATATATATATATATATATATATATATATATATATATATATATATATTTTTTTTTTTTTTTTTTTTAAGAGTGTGACACAGGCACAGGCAAAAACTGTCCTCATCAACAAAGGCCCGGGCACGAGAAAATGCCAAGACGAAGGATAAGAAAAAAATCAAGGGCAAGGCAGAGATGAGGTAATGTCACACAAAGGAAAACGACAGACAGAAAAAAAAGTCAAAATATAGAGGACCCAGAGATATGGAGGACTAGGCTCTGAGATGATGATAGATCTGCTTTTTGAAGGATGAAAGGTCATAAGAATTAGGAAAGACAGAAGGAGGAAGAGAGTTCCAGAGTCTGGAGGTAGATGGGAAAAAACAGTCGCTGCACCGACCAATCCGCGAGCTACAAATCTCCACACAGTACCTGTGAGATGAGGCCGCTTGGCGAGTGTTACGTGGCCTCGGTAGTGGAGGAGGGATGCAACTCGCCAACTCACCAGAGCAGCGATGGAAGTAGTAGCGATAGAAAAGCGAAAGGGAAGATACCTTACGGTGAAAAGAGAGAGAATCCCGGTTAGAAGTAAGAGAAGGATCATTACTGAGTCTAACTGCCTTAGATTCAACCCTATCAAGAAGATAAGTAAAGGAAGAAGCACCCCAGATGTGTGAGCAGTATTCTAAGCAGGGCCGGATAAGACCTTTGTAAATTTTAAGTAACTGCAATGAGGAAAAGTAATGACGAAAACGAAACAAAACCCCCAATTTTTTGGAGGAAGATTTAGAAATTTGGGTTATGTGATTCCTCCAGGACAAGTTAGAGGCTATATGGATTCCTAATATGTTGATAGAGTAAAGAGGGTAAATTTCATCAGCTTCGAAGACAATAGGGTTATCAGGAGGAGAAGAAGATAAAGAGATAGCCAGAAACTGTGTCTTGGAGGCATTGAATTTAACTAAATTTTGAGTGCCCCATTCAGATACTCTCTGCAAATTGGAGTTAAGAGTAGAAGAAAGAGTGATACGAGATTGATTACGAGTAACAGATGAATACTGTGAAGAAAAGGCAGAGGAAAAGTGAACGGTAGAATCATCAGCAAAGGCATGAAGAAGAGAGGAAGATGGGGATTGGAGAAGATCATTGATGAAGAGAAGGAAGAGAGTAGGCGAAAGAACAGAGCCCTGTGGAACACCACTGGTAACAGAGAAAGGGCTAGATGTTGCGCCATCAACAGCTACAGATATAGAACGGTCAATAAGAAAACTGGAAATCAGAGAACAGAAAGAAGGGGTAAAGCCATAGGCAGGGAGTTTGGCCAACAGAGCCTTGTGCCAGACTCTGTCAAAAGCCTTAGAGATATCAAGGGCGACGACAAAAGATTTGTCATGCTTCCTCAGAGAAGATGACCATACATGAGTAAGATAGGACAGGAGATCACCAATAAATCTTGCCTTGCGGAAGCTGTACTGGTGATCGGAGATAAGTGAGTTAGATTCAACGCGTTTCAAGAAGTGACCATTGAGCAAAGTTTCGAAAACTTTAGCAATATAATAAGTAACTAAGGAATATAAAAATAAAAACATATAACTAATGCAACACTCCACTCCATGTTGTTGCACCGCTGTATATATCACAATTACTCCCAGTTCAAATGGGGATGGACTCAGGCACGTTGGAGCAATAAGAGGGAATAAGGCTGGATGCCCTTCCTAACGCTCCGCGTTGGGATCGAATCCATGTTTGTCGCTTCCCGACTCGCGCACTCCACCATTGATCCACTGAAGCTCCCAGTAATCTCTAAGTACATTTATGTGCATGTTTACGTTTACAGGAAAGCTTTTAATAATATGTGCATAATTATATAGTTAAGAAATGACCTTTCATGTTTTTATTTATACTACAATATCAAATGGTGCTTTCGCTTCTAATGAAAATTCCTTTCGCAAATCATGTGGTTTGTCTCAAGACTTAGACGAGTAATACATACATATTCGATGGCCGCCATCCACCCTTGTAAGGGTAATGACCGAGTCAATGCACACATATTCACCACAAGCCAAACATACCTCGTTTACTCCTCTTAGTTCCCTTGGAATGAAAAAAAATGCAAATATGAAAACTTAATTAGAGAATGAAACACGTGAAAGTCAGGTGGCCTCTTTTTACTACTAGAATAAATGCGCCAGTCAGGACATGCGGACTTGCATGTTTACATTCCATTTAAAAATTCTGATCCATAATGGATATGAGAATTAATTGCACGTGTAGGTCATTGGTGGTTTGGGATAGCAATAAAACTACTCAGTCGTAAGGGCGCAGTTGTGCTCTCTAGACCTCGGTTACTCAAGTTGCAGTTCTGGTTCATTGTCTTTTATGATCTCAGTAGTTACAATGAAATGCGAGGCTGGAGATAAAGGGAGAGTCTGGAGATGAAACCCAAGGCTGGAGATGAATGGAAAGACTCGACATGAATGGAGAGGCTGGAAATGGGTGGAAATTAAGTTTAAATTAATTTTATTTAATTAAAATTCCTTTATTTCTACAAATTATGCATTGGGTATTCAATATATATATGTATATATATATTATATATATATATATATATATATATATATATATATATATATATTATATATATATATATATATATCAAGCACATTACATATGTGAAAACATGAATCATATTTTTTTACCCCGACCGGGACTCGAACCTAGGACTTATAATTACTAAGTCAAGGCGCTACCAACTACACACCACAGAAGGTTAAAAGGAATCTAACCTTATAGCTTATATCTGCTATACTTAGGGATGAACGCACTCTATCTGAATGCCACTATGTTCATATTACAGATTCCCCAACCTCACTCGTGGCTTCATTTTAGCATTTAATTCAATTCCCAATCTCATTCGGGTCATACAATAACCAAGCACGCACATTACATATGTGAAAACATGAATCATATTTTTTACCCCGACCGGGACTCGAACCTAGGACTTATAATTACTAAGTCAAGGCGCTACCAACTACACACCACAGAAGGTTAAAAGGAATCTAACCTTATAGCTTATATCTGCTATACTTAGGGATGAACGCACTCTATCTGAATGCCACTATGTTCATATTACAGATTCCCCAACCTCACTCGTGGCTTCATTTTAGCATTTAATTCAATTCCCAATCTCATTCGGGTCATACAATAACCAAGCAAGCACATTACATATGTGAAAATATGAATCATATTTTTTACCCCGACCGGGACTCGAACCTAGGACTTATAATTACTAAGTCAAGGCGCTACCAACTATGTATGTATGTATGTATGTATGTATATATGTATGTATGGATGTATGTATGTATGTATGTATGTATGTATGTATGTATGTATGTATGTGATTACCTAATTGTGATTACCTAATTGTGTTTACGGGAAAGAGCCCAAAGCTCGTATCTTCCCGTCTCCTGATCGGTTCCATTTTTAGACTTAGTGATACTTATCATACCTGTCCTTAAAACTATGGATTGAGGTAGCATTAACTACCTCCTCGCTTAGCGAATTCCAATTATCAACTACTCTTACACTGAAAAAGTATTTCCTTACATCCCGCAAACAAGTTTTCTTCCGAAGCTTCAAACTATGACCTCTAGTTCTAGAGCCAGCCATATCGAAATATCGATCCCTATCCACTCTATCATAACCATGAAGGAATTTAAAGACTGTCACCATATCCCCCCTTACTCTTCTAGCTTCGAGTGATGGCAAGTCTAATTCCCTCAGCCTCTCATCATAACCGAGATTGCGTATTTCTGGCACCAGTTTCGTGGCATGTCTTTGAACTTTTTCAAGCTTAGCTATGTGCTTTTTCAAGTGCGGATTCCAAAAGGGGGCTGCATATTCGAGTTTTGGCCTCACACAGGTTACATAAATATTTCTGAACATTTCCTTGTCCATGTGCCTGAAGGCTACCCTTACATTTGATAAGAATGCATATGCTGCCCTTACTACGCCATTTATATGTATTTCTGGAGACAAATCTGCCAATATGTTTACTCCTAGATCTCTCTCATTTTCTGTCTCCTGAAGCTGTACTCCAGCCACCGAGTAGTCAAGCTTGGGCCTTCTTGCACTTGTACCCATTCTCATTACCTTACATTTTGAGGTATTGAATTTCATTAGCCACTTTTCTGACCACTCATGCAGATTATTTAGATCCTCCTGAAGTTCTCTACCATTGTTCTCGTTTTTTACTTTCTTCACAATCTTTGCATCATCTGCAAACATATTCATGAATGAATTTACAGACTCTGGTAGGTCATTTACATATACAAGGAACAAAAGTGGCCCTAAAACTGAACCCTGTGGAACTCCACTACTAACTCTTCTCCATTCAGACACTGAGTGTCTTACTCAAACCCTCTGTTCCCTTCCTTCTAAGTAAGTTTTTATCCATTCCAAGACATTTCCACCTATTCTAGCCATTGATTGCAGCTTCCTAATAAGTCTCCCATGTGGAACAGTGTCAAACGCTTTCTGGAAGTCTAGGAATATGCAATCTGCCCAACCCTCTCTTTCCTGTAAGATTTGGCTTACCTCATCATAAAATTCTAATAAGTTTGTTACTGTTGATCTTCCTTCTCTGAAGCCATGTTGCCTCACTGACAAAAAGTTGAAGGATTCCAAGTGAAGAGAGATATGTTTCCTTAGTAGTTTCTCCATAAGTTTGCAAACTATGCTGGTCAAGGAAACTGGTCTATAGTTCAGAGCCGTATCCCTCCTTCCCTTTTTGAAGATAGGTATCACATTTGCTTGTTTCCAGCATCTTGGAATCTCCCCCGACTCCAATGACTCCTTAAATATGATACTTAGTGCCACTGATATTGTGTTTGCGCATTTTTTAAGCACATGAGGGGATATGTCATCAGGACCTGTAGCTTTATGAACATCTAAATCCATCAGCGCCTTGCATACCTCTGTGGCTGTAAGGTTGATGTTCTCTAATACCGGCCCTTGAGCTTCTATCACTGCAATCTGAGGGGGTGGGGTATTTTCTACTGTAAATACTGACTGAAACTCCTTGTTCAATTCTTTGCAGATCTCTTCGTCCGTCTCAGTGATGCTTCCATCCGCTCTCTTTAGCCTTAAAACCTGTTCTTTTACCTTCAGTTTTCCTCTGATAAAGCTGTGGAAAAGCTTGGGATTTTCTTTAGCCTTCCTGGTGATGTCCCTCTCATAATCTTTCTCTGCCTCTCTCCTTTTACTTAGGTAGTCATTTCTTGCTCTTTTGTAGGTTTGCCAGGCATTTATGTTTTTTCTCCTCCTATACCTTTTCCAGCATTTGTCTCTCCACTCCTTAGCTCTTTTACACCCATTATCGAACCATTTCTCTCTGGCATGAATTACACCTACTTTGGTGACAGGTATGCAGCAATCTACTATCTTCCCATATTTCTCACAAAAGATGTCATACATTTCTTGTACAGATTTGTTGTAAAATAAGGTTCTCCAGTCAATAACTGCAAAAAGCTCATTCATTTTGATGTAATCTCCTTTCTGATAGTTCCTCCTCATGTCCTCAGTGCCTCTACTCTCAGGAAGAATGTCTTCAATGATATACTCCATCAACAACACACAGTGGTCACTCTTTCCAATTGGTGGTTCATACTCAATATTTTCAATATCCAACACATTATCTGTGAACACCAGATCAAGTAGTGATGGCTCATCCCCACCCCTGGCTCTTGTTGGTTCCATTACATGTTGGTGTAGGAAATTCCCTTGTACGCAATCTAGGAATCTTGCCCCAAAGGAGTCCTCACCACTGTGTGGGTCAAGATTTATCCAATCTATCTCTTTATGATTAAAGTCTCCCATAATCAAAATCCTACATTTTTTCTCCCGCGCCATGTTAACAACTGAGTTTATGACTTCAATCGTACCTATATGACTTTCCTCATAAATTTCAAGCCTATTTTGGTTCCTTGGTGGGTTGTATACAACAGTTATTATAATGCTCTCTGACCCAGTATTTATGCGAGCAACAAGAAATTCCCTGAACTCACTTTCTATAGCCAAGTTTATCTCTTCAGCTTGAATCCTCTCACTTATGAGCAGTGCTATCCCTCCACCAGTCCTCTCAGATCTTTCGACCCTTAGTATTCTGAAGCGCTTAGGAAAAACTGTGACACTGTTTATGTCCTCACTCAACTTAGTCTCTGTAATTGCTACTATATCTGCCTTACTGTTGTGAATCCTATCTTTTAATTCTACTGCCTTACCAGCTAATCCATCAGCATTTGTGTATAACAATCTTAATGAGGCCCCATCCCCTGATCTTCTGTCATTATCTTCTTTATCTCCCCTTTGTCTGGAAGTATTCCGTAACGAAAATTTTTTTTCTCTTCCTCATTTCTTTCATCATTTAACCTTCTTGCCTCTTGCAATGTATGTATGTATGTATGTATGTATGTATGTATGTATGTATGTATAGCATTTGTAGAAATAATCCCTTGCTGTGTGTTCTGCAGTGCAGACAACACGAAAAATAGAACATTATCTTCAACTGCATCCAGGAGAATGTGTGTGTGGGTTCCATTGATGCTGTGACCGAAAAAGCATGACCCCCGTCTGGAAGATTATGCCACAGATAAAAGATGCTCAAGAAGACTCTCTCTCTCTCTCTCTCTCTCTCTCTCTCTCTCTCTCTCTCTCTCTCTCTCTCTCTCTCTCTCTCTCTCTCTCTCTCTCTCTCTCTCTCTCTCTCTCTCTCTCTCTCTCTCTCCCTCTTTCCTCAGTGATCTCAAACCACAAGTTGAGGAGATCAGGGAAATGACTCCTGGCTATATGCCAGGCAGTTATGTCTCCCTATCTTTTTCCTTCTAATTTTACTCTCTCTCTCTCTCTCTCTCTCTCTCTCTCTCTCTCTCTCTCTCTCTCTCTCTCTCTCTCTCTCTCTCTCTCTCTCTCTCTCTCTCTCTTTCTCTCTTTCTCTCTTTCTCTCTCTCTCTCTCTCTCTCTCTCTCTCTCTCTCTCTCTCTCTCTCTCTCTCTCTCTCTCTCTCTCTCTCTCTCTCTCTCTCTCTCTCTCTCTCTCTCTCAGTCCTTCCCTGGATCCTTTCAACAATGAGTGTCTGAGAGAGATCTGTATCCATTCCACACTACTTCCCAACATAAATTACTCACGTTGCTCTCTTTTCACGTTTAATATTAAAACATGATTAAGTGTTATCGTAAACAAGGAATATGAAGCAAAAACAAATCTCTGAACAAATACAAATAACAGCATGGAGAAAATTTGTAATTCAGAGAACAGAATTAATTTCCAATTCTAGTAGGGGAAAGCTTCAGCACCTCTTAACGCAGAGAAGAACCTTCCTAGCCAGTCGATTACAATGTCTTTAGGATTCAATTTCACTCAACAGAAGGATGGTGGTGACTGCAATCTCCTAATCTCTATCCAGTTAAATGGGCAAAGAAAAGCCCTCCTGTTGGAAATAGGAAAAGGGGACTTGTTGATGCCTATTTAAGGGGACTTGTTGATGTCCATTTAAGGGGACTTGTTGAAGTCCACTTGTTTAAAATATTCGATAGATTTAAACAAAATGTATATGTCCAACGAAACAGATCTAAATATATGTAATGAGAAAAAACCTCTCAAGTGAATAATTTTTTTAATAGACTTATTTCTTTGAAGCATAAGTAATTAAAACTACTGAAGCTAATAAGATTCCTGCAACTGAATCAAAAGAATCGAAATATCAGTGATTTCTGATACACTGCCTGTCCTCAGAAATGTCAATAAATGCTCTAAATATATATCGTCCATTAAAGCACCACGGTAGCGGAATGGCTAGCATATTCGACTAGGGAGTTGACAGAACCACGGTCGGGCCTGCTGTGGGGTGCTAGGAAGGGAATCCAACCTTAATTCCCAGCCACACTCTGCCTGTATGAATCCCAATAATGGAAATAAAACGTATGTACCTATTATTAAGGTAGGAGGTGACTTCCACCACCTACCACCTGTCTACCTCAGTAGCATTCTACAATATGTTGAGCATTCGAGGATGGGAGTCTCTTTCTCCCAATGGTAAGAATATCTCTTGAAGTCGCGTCCTACGAAAAGCAGGACCATGGCTGGGGGGAATTTTTTCTCGCCCACAACACAGCCAGAGAGTAGCCCACAACACAGCCAGAGAGTAACCTATGAAACACAATACTAAAATTAGTTATGTCAACATATTCTAACTCTTGAAAAAAAGGTTTTATGATATAGATCATTGCGTGGTTGGGTCATTGCCCATCACCTGAATAATAAGCATATCTCTTTCAGTCTCCTGCTACGTCAGCTTCGACACGAAAGATTATTATTTAAACATATAAAAATCAATACTCACATAAATCATACTAACATTTTATACCTCTTGATTAGAAAGTACTTATATTTCATAGACACTGGACAGTTTAATGTGCAATGAATAGTCCCCATTCTATTGGGGGTGAACACAGTCTTGTAGGTGCTATGAAGTGGAATTATGCTAGATGTCCATCCTAACATCCCATGGTGGAATCGACCCTGCGTTGGTCGCTTCCCAACTCGCAAACTATTACCATAAAGCTACACGGCACCTTATGAATGTATTATAATTCGCGATAATCCTGAGAGATATCAAATACCAAAGAATATTGTCAGCATACGATGGAGATGGAAGTTCGGGGTAGAAGGAGGAGAGAAAGACCAAGAAATAGATGGAGTGATTGTATAGGGGAAGGCTTGCAATGGAAGGGTATTGATGAAAATGAAGCACAGAACAGAAATAGATGGAGACGACTCATTCACAACGGAGACCCCACACAAAAATGGGTTAAAGCTGAGAAGAAGAAGAAGATTGTCAGCAAATGAGGGGAAAAAATTCAAACAGCCACAGAGAACTGAAAACACATTTCCGAATTCAAAGTCCAAATACAACATTTCTCCATTTTGGATTTACAAAACAACAATTTTCCAACTAAGGATAAAAAGAGCTATAAAAAACACATCCAGCCTCTGAATTCGATCGGCAATAAGAGAAAATGGAATGAAACTGGAGATAGAGCGAATAATGGTGGTATGAAAGAAATAAGTATAAAATATACATGAAAAGGAGTTAACAAATGGTGAAGAGTATGAAGAATAAGCGAAAGGAATTGGGTAAGAATGAACAAAATCTACATAAGATTCTAGTTTGATATAGAGAAAAACCTACATTTTGAAATATCCCGTTTTTTACGCCAAGGACTCCGTTTTCTAATATGTGCTAGGACGATGCCTGCTTTCGAAGTACTTTGGATTTGTCAGTGTGATCGTTACCTGAATGAATGCCCTTTTTAACCTCAGACCGCTGTGGGTTTCGAGCCAACGACCTGACGAATCAAAACGGCGTGATCTTCCACCCGGCCATGGCGGTCACTGAGTAATGACTGTGACTATATGAAGAGTGGCATTGGGCGTTCAAGAAATCAAGAAATTTACATTATGTAAGCTGAACATTGTATAAACCTCTGAAAAAATATAAGAGGAAGGGGAAGAAAAGGGGAAATGAAGGAAGGGAAAAGTGAGGCGATTGGAACGAGATCTAAAAATGAGGTTTTCAAAGTAGGAAAAGGAAATTTAGATGAAGGAAAATAAGGAGGGAAGTAAAACATATGAAGTAAAAGCTTTCTATCTCTCCCAACTCAACCCCAAAAAAGGTAAGGACACACACACACACACACACACACACACACACACACACACACACACACACACACACACAGAGAGAGAGAGAGAGAGAGAGAGAGAGAGAGAGAGAGAGAGAGAGAGAGAGAGAGAGAGAGAGAGAGAGAGAGAGAGAGAGAGATTATGTCTGCAATGAAGAAGTGTTCTAAATACTAAACGATTCGGAATACTAAGCTAAGACCCTCTCCAAAACTAGCTATTCTTAAAGCCTTATGACACTGAATGAGTTAAACGCTCTACAGAACTTGTCACTGGTCATGTCAGTGCATCGATCTCTGGACGTCGAGACTGCTAGCAAACAAGATATTATCTGTATACAAAGGCCTCAATCAACCTTGCAAAGCTTATTTATACTGGATGCCCTACCTAACACGCCGCGGTGGGGGTGAACACGGGATTACCACTTCACAATTCAAGAGCTCTAACCATTGCGGTATGATGGCCTCAATTCACAATATTAAGTTGCAAACAAAACAAACAAACAAACAAACTTTATTTCCATTTCAATACAATAAGTATTCGTCAGCCAGGGCAAGCCCTAACCCCCCACTGTGGTGTCCAACCACAGCAATTCCTGCCAGTAAACAGCTTAAACTCTCGGTCTTGGACGGGAACCGATCTTTCGACCTCGTGAATGCGAAGCCAGCGCGTTACCACTGTACTAGCCAGCAGTACACATAAACATCTCCATTTGGCGAAATTTTTATATTTCTCTTCAAGGGCATCTTCTGTATTATTCGTAATGTTTATATGTCATCGTAAAAGATACTGCAATAATACTCTTAAAGTAAAAATATTAAAACAACAAAATTGATACCGCAAAAGGGCATAAAAATATGGCTGTCTCAAATTGGGAGAAACGTCAGAGGTAACAAGGGACACAAGAAAATTTACAACCAATTCCACAACAGGAGAAAAAATATCGCAATTTCTGTAAGGAAAAGAAGAAAATGGAAATAAAATAACACACAGGATGGAAATAAAACGAGATGATTGTGTTAACGTGACAGAGAGAGAGAGAGAGAGAGAGAGAGAGAGAGAGAGAGAGAGAGAGAGAGAGAGAGAGAGGAGAGAGAGAGAGAGAGAGAGAGAGAGAGAGAGAGATGATTTATTCAGAGAAGACAAAGCGTCAATCGAACATTGTATATTAAAGACAGTATGTTATAATAATGATAATAATAATAATGATAATAACAAGAAAAAGGATAAGGGAGGTGATGAGGAGAAGAAGCAGTATGGACAACAAAAAGGAGAAAATAGACATATGATAAAAGAGTATAGGAAAAGGAAGAAAAGAGGAGACGTGAAAGCAGAATAAAAATAAACACTAGGAAGTTGATTATGATGAAACATATGATCATAATTTACACCCTTGGGAGTGAATCTAAGGTATAATAATTTTTTAATGAGTGTAACACCAGAACGGGCAAAAAAAAAAAAGTAATAACACCCTTGACGCATAGCTCACGCTCATGGATGCCCCCATGTGCAGACTAGAAGTTCTCACATGGCTTTCTCTGTTATAAAAACCCTGCTCAAAAACTGGCGGGGAAACTTGCATTGTTTAGCTGCTCCCAAACCGTAGGTTATGGAGTGTTCCTCCTTCTATTGAAAGCCTATTGGTGGAGGCATGACCAAGTGCCTGACCCGAGGTGTTAAATAGGGTCAAGCAGCACGTGAGAGGAAGCAGAGTATTTTTGGCGCCCGTACAGATAACATTACGTTAAGGGGACGGGGTTATTGAGGCCTAGAGGACCTCTGTCGCTTCTAAGTAAATTAAGTGATAAGTATCTTCACATATCTATTATCACCTTGCACGATTGGGCCCTGGCCTGAAGTGCAGAAGAATATAATGATATCTACACGACAGTGGTGGCAGCGAAAGTACAACTCCAACACGACTGGGGAGTACGACTACAATATACGACAGTGGTACACCGCAGGCACGACTATTATACGACTCCCTCATCGGACCTGGGCACGGAGAAAACATAAAGCAAATAGAAAAAAGACATGAAGAATGTTGTGACTTGTCAGGTGTGGAGGGATAAATTAAGATGTGTAGCGACTATCCAAGAATATTCGGTGTTGATGTAGGCATAGAAAAAGAACTGTAACTGAAGGAAGATGTAACATCGAACTGTCCTGGACAGTCCTATTTAAGTCCAAAAGACCTACACCCATAGTATCAAAATGGGCGGCTGTGCCATGGACCAGCCTACTACAATACAAATATTCGATATCATCATAATAAGAAATCCCATGGTAGCTCAGAGATTGAGTGCGCTAGTCGGGAAGCGACTAGCTATGGTTTGACCCCACCTCAGACCATTAGGAAGAGCATCCAGATTTATGCCTTCAGCTTCAACAAGTCTGTATTCATCCCCATTTGAAAACGGGTGAAACGGTGTTGTGACTTGTCAGATGTGAAGGGATAATAAGAGATGTATTATGAATATGCAAGAATATTCAAAGTACAAAAAAGCATTGAGCGCACAGCAATAAATATTATAATGCTACACACACACAAACACACACACACACACACACACACATATATATATATATATATATATATATATATATATATATATATATATATATATATATATATATATATATATATATATATATATATATATATATATATATATGTATGTATGTATGTATGTATGTATGTATGTATGTATGTATGTATGTATGTATGTATGTATATATATATATATATATATATATATATATATATATATATATATATATATATATATATATATATATATATATATATATATATATATATATATATATATATATATATATATATATATATATATATATATATATATTGCGAGTATGACACCAGGACAGGTAAGAAAACTGCCCCATCAATAAAGGCCGGGGCATGAAGAAAACAATAAGACGAAGGAAAAGAATACGGTTAAGGAAAAAGCAGCGATGAGGTAATGATACACACAGGAAAAGGAGACATTGAAAGAATTGTTTTTTTTTTTAATGAAGATTTAGAAATTTGGATTATGTGATTCCTCCAAGACAAGTTTAAGGTTATCTGGATTCCTAATATGTAAATATCAATTATTTCAGTAAAGAGAAATTAAACATTTATATCTAATAAACAACTATTCAATAATACAATTTACTAATAAAGAGAAAATAATTAAAAATGGTTATAATACCCAGTTAATATAAAATACAGTTTGCAAGTGACATATCTCTAAAAATGTTCATTAATGAAGGAACGATTATCATAGTACTAAATCAAAATACAAGCACTGTTTATGAATGACAATTAACTGATAATTCTCATAATTGAATCAATGACACATACTATATTAAACCTAGGGTAACTAGTTTTCTCTTACATCTATATACTATTTCTAGGGGAGGTTTTACAATCTATAACAAAAGAAGAATTTAGGCTTGGTATCTCAAAAAGAAGGACAAGTTTACTGTGGGGAATTTTCAGTGTATGTGAAATATCAAGTTTTTTCTTACTTTTATTTTATTAGGAATGTTTTTCATGTTCCTCTTTTAATTAATTCCCAACATTCCCTCTGTCCCCATATGGAGTCCCTCTATTTGGGGTATTGCTAGGTACTGGGCCAACCCCACACCTTTTTCTGTCATCTCTGCACTTCTACACTGCGATATAGGTCCGGGTTGTAACCACAAACTGTGAATCCTGCTTCTGCAGACCGGCCGGACAACAGAAGAGCACCGATATATTTGCAATATGCCTCTTCCGGCCTCATTTTACGAATCTCATGGCGCTCCTATGACTATTTTTCCTTTCACGACACCTATCCCCCAGAGGTGGATCTCCCTCTCAGACTCAAATTCTGCAATTAGAATAGCCCTGGAGTAGATTCTAGGGCCGGAAAAAAGGGCCTAATGTTGATATTACAAATGCAGGAAAGATTAGATATCACCTCTGGGTACAAACAATGGCCATATGTAAGCACTCAAAGGATATACTGCCCAAATCCCTGCACCTGCAGGCGCTTGCAATCTCTCCAATGGGTAAAAGGGACTGGTATGCGAAAAAAAACTTTGAAATTGCAGGTTGTGGCTGCCTGGAAATAGGGTGGTAATTGTAAGTATGTGTTTACACCATTAGATCATTATTCCAAGATACTTAGGACTTAACTGAGTAACTAATATATCATCTCTACATGACATTAGTATGCTGTAGATATCAAAAAGAAAAGTCATGAAATGCTGAGAACAGCCACTAAAGAAATACTCTTATTAACAGTGACTACAGTAACACAAAAGTGTGAATTAAAAATAAAAATACTAATAATTGTGTTACTACTGGGAGTACTATGAAAATAATAATTAGCAAAAAGGACAATAGAGTGATAGTATCAACAGCAATAATAATATTAATAATAATAATAATAATAATAATAATAATAATAATAATAATAATAATAATAATAATAATAATAATAATAATAATAATAATAATAATAATAATAATAATAAATATATAAGTGATACTGGCACTTTGAGGCAAGAACAAAGTTTTGTATTTATATTTCATAATAATGCTCATTTTAAATAAATTTCTTTTGGTTAGTTTCTTTTACCATTCCGAATTCCCGCTGTCGTAATATATATAGTAGGATAGCCACAAACCTTCTTGTTGCTCAGTGTATCAGTGGGAAGTCATATATTTTTCAAGACAGTTGCAATATGTGGCAAAAAACTCTTATTACTATTCAATTCAATTTCTTCATTATCTATACAATATTAGCATGCAAAAACTCATCAAACATGATAATGCTAGGTCACATTTATCAACTAGCAATTTGTCCAAATAAAAAAGAAATCAACAAATAATACTCTGTCAACATAAAGAAATAACAACCTTCAGTACGGAAGGGGCAAAAGATGTGCACGAGAGAGAGAGAAAGAGAGAGGGAGAAAGAGAGATGTAGCTAGGGTAATAAAACAATGACTTTACCACTAGGTGAGAGTAGCCCGGACGGGGGAGAGAAGGGTGGCAGAAGGCGGAGTAAAAGAGCGAGAGTCACTGGGTGTCCTTGTGGGAATGCAGGACGACCTACCATATAATCCTAAAAAATATATTTCTACAACACGTCCGCACTGAAAAGCTCAATGTATCTAAATTAGCACAAGAGTACCTAAAAATATCACGAAAATTAACAATAGTTAACAATAATTATCTTCAGATAAGCTTCTCAAAATTGTTAATATATATATTTCTTCAAAATATTACAATTATTTCATGAAGGCTATATACACTTCTCAACATAAAAAAATATAAAAGATACGTGTATCTGAAAAAAATTAAAAAACGTGTATCTGTGCATGCAAAAATAAAAAAATAATATTTCACTTGCAAACTTTAAAAGAATGAGCATTGTTTAAGTTTCATAATCTCTTAAGGAAGTGTACAATGATAAAAACGTATTTGTAGCTTTCCTATGACCTCAATTCATTTTTTCTCTATTTTTTCTTTGGCAGAATACCTCAGCAGACAGGAGGGAGGTTATCTATTTCTTTCTTTTCCCCATGCTTACGACCAGTTAGGTATTTAATTAATCACTTTTCTCACTCTCTCTTTCCTTTCCTGCCCAAAATGCAGCTCAAATTTACATTCTTGACTTCAGATGGCTAGCTTTTGAGGAGAGATATGAGTGCTTTCTCCCATGTCTCTTTGGTTTCTGGATCGACCTCATCCTTTTCAAATACAGGAAATGTCTGCGCAACATTCTTGTTGTCCTATCTTGCGATCTCCAAATCCTTTTTTATGACCAAGCTGGAATGGGAGTGGCAAACTTTATCATTGCTTATATTTCTAAGTTTTATTTTATCTATCATCCATTTTAGCTTAATGCCTCTTTGTACTATGCCTTATCATTTAGTCATTTATTTATCTATTTAGAGTATGTTTTCAAACAATTAATGTAAGTACTTCAGCTAGAAAATAAAGAATCATTCATAGATTCGCATCCTTTATCGGTTAATATCTCGTCTTCTTTCTTCCATATGACCTGCGGTAGAACACGTATGATGCAAGGGAAGGGCCTCCCAGACCCAATCCCCATCCTGCTCTTTAATGAGCTCCTCCCGTTTCCACCCACAAGTACCCCTCCCATGATAACCCCGGTCAGTCATACCCTCTGTGTCTCTCAGTCGCTCACTCTCAAAACTAGCACTCTCTTTCTCTCTGTACAACTCCCCCCCATCACTGTGATGGAGTGTTTGGTGTGAACTTGCAATCGGCCCGGGTACTTGCATGACTTTGTCAATGGTCCTAGGTTCTCTCTATGCTCCCCATCTACAGTATAGTAGGGTGACACCCTAACCTCCCTATCAGGGCACATTTTACTCTAATCTCTTTCCCTGCCTGCATAATCTCTTAACGAACAAAAACTTGTTATATCGAACTGCAATAATCTTAATAGCATCAAAAAAGCTTCTTCTTCTTCAATGGATATGACATAAATGTATTTTAATAGTAAATGATGAATGCCATTACAATTATTTAATAATAGCGAAGCTGAGAGATCAATCGGTCATTTCCGCATTCCTTTTTTTTAGATATCACACATAAGAAAAATCCTTAAAAGCGGATTCAATTCTGTCCTCAATGAGATTTTTACGCACATTTCAGAGTATATACAAACTCTTCAATTTATATTTTATTTTTTGACCACTGTCACTCCAGCCAACGACAGTCAGTAACTTAAATTGCTCTATTTCCGCTTTAAAAAATTAACAAAAATAATTTTATGGTTTCGGTTTTACGTCACAAGCTCCCTTTTCTACTAAGGGCTAGGACGGTTGCCTTCTTGCGAAGGACTTGTTTTGGCAGATGTAATCGTTACCCTGAGTGTATGCCCTTACTAACCTCAGTCCGTGACAGGGCACAGACAAAAATAATTTTATACGTAAATTTTTTTCTTTCCAGTAAAATCTATACCTTCACCCATTTAATACTTAACTTAGGTAATAAAATTAATTATAACAAAAATCGAGTTTATTATTGCTTACAGCTCTAAGTACAAATTATCTAGTTTAGTAATGGGTACTTCTATTATTTTACTAAAGCCATACTCCCACAGAGTCAAAGCATGTCTACAAAGTAAAATGGCGGAGTCCTGCGACCTCAATTTCTTTTAATAATAGTCCCATTACTCACCTGATAAAAATTACAAGTATTTAGCCATTTTTGGGTGCTACTTGAAGGACATCGCTGCCTCTGTTACTGGAGGAGGGGGTTTTCCTTTCTTCTGGACTAGCTGGTTTTCTCACCGACGTCGTCCATATCTCTTGCAAGATCGCCGATTCACCATCCCAGGCATCTTCTCACTCAAATTCAGCAACAGAAAATGCCTGGTAGGGATGTAGTTCCTCAATACACCATTCACAGTGCTCCGCACGGTGAAATACGTGGAACGCCCTGAAATTCTTTCACAAGTTGGCCACTTGGCTCTCCAGTTGAAGTTTCTCAGTCTTTGTGAACAAAGTTTCAGCAACTTTCCCTCAGAGTCAAAATACTTGGTATAATTTTTACTGCTGGGCACCTTTCCTACATGGGGACTGGGGTGAGGTGTGACTTGCTGTGCTTCCTCTATAATCTGAGAGTCGTCGGAGTTTGAGGCGTCGCTCTCGATGTTTGTATCGTCGTCAGTACCATTGGCATCGCCATCAGCCACACTACCTCTCCTCTACGGTGAAGCCTCTCTTCTTCCTTTTAGGTGTCTTAAAGCTTCTTTTAACTCAAGGATTTGGCGAATTTTTTCTTCCTCCAACATTGCTTTCAGAGATGCTTTATAATTTGCATCTAGCATTTTTTTTTTTAAGGCTTGAGATTCACTGGCATATAATTTCTTGTCTCTTCACAGTAATTTAGGTATGGTATCGTACTAGGCGGCCACCTAAGTTGCATGGTTGAATATCTTAACAGAAGTCATAGAGTTATGTTCCACCAGTATGCCACCAGTGTCGTATAGATATTCACTACACTTACAGCGTGCGAGGTGATAATGGATATGCAAGAGTTATTTAACACTTAGTTTATTTAGTTATACACTTATTCTACACCTCAATGCTCCCCGCCCACTTTGGGTAAATGCTAAAGGTGTCAGTGCCCACAAGACTCCTCTGCTCTCTCACTGCTTCTGACTCTTTTGTATCACCAAGATGGCAGGGCATGGTATGCTTGGGCACACCTGCACCAATAGGCTTCCAGAGAAAGGGAGTTACAACCAATTACCTATAGCTTGAGGGGCATGGCTAAAGGAACGCCAATTGGGAACAAAGAACATTCTAACATAAGTGCCCCTATGTGTACTTTCTACCTATACATCTTCTCAAGTACACATGTATTTATATTGGTGGAGGCTGTCTTTCAGTACTCATGAGAACAACACAGAAATGTGTGACATTTTTTACCTCCATCGATCAGGGACGCAGAGGTGTGAGAGGCCTATGGGTTAAACTATAGATCTTATCATCTCTGTAAACACACACTTTACCCAGGATACCACACTGGAAATGTCAAGTCACACCACTTGGGTCACACATGACATTACATGGGTAATGTCATTTTACACGTCTTGGGTAAAATTACTTTACAACATCGAATCCTGGTCAGGGCAGCTATATGCTTCAGGATAGCACTTATGATAATGTGTTTATTTCAACTGCTCCATTGAAATGCGACATACTACACACACACACACACACACACACACACATCTATGCACACACGCACACACACATCTTCCTTAGACACTCTGGAACAATATAACAAAACATTTTAATAGTTCATCCTCCTTCAGAGTTTTCAAAGGCAAACTATATAATTTTATTTTGGACAAATAGTTACTGCTCACACACTAATCAAACTGAATGATTTAATGTAATTTATCTTACCACTAACCATTCTATATGTAAATAGATATTGCCTTCCTTGATTTCCAAGTTAAGAATTAATTGTTCTCATTGTAAGGAATACAAATATGGTGATGATGGTAATAATAACGATCCTGTATCGAGTGATACTATTGCTACTTTATTATTAATATTAAATTGATAACATTTTTATTACAGTATGATTAGTGTTATTATAATTTTATACGTAGCTGGTAACTCAGGGTTATCTTCATTTTCCAGGAATACTATATTTCTTTTCATTATGTACTACCCTCTTACTTATTAGTTCAATTACATGTCTACTTATAAGAGTACTCTTAGTTTTGTAAAAGAATGGCCATTGCCATATGGAAATAAATGTTTGTCTGTTTGTTTGTTTGTTTGTGCACACAGGAAATTGTCAACAAACACTCACTCTAAAAACACATTTACGATTACAAAAAACTAACCACATCCCTCATGTACACACACACACACACACACACACACACACACACACACACACACACACACACACAACCACACACACACACACACACACACACACACACACACACACACACACACACACACACATACCATCTCCTAAAATAATATGAAAACTTTTGTCAGCATGCAAAGCACTCAGCTTATTAGATAAGGAATAAAACTTGAAGAAATATATATGCATAATCTAAGTATATGATGATAATGAAGGAGGCTCTCACACTCTTCTTAATATTATCACACAGCTCAAATGAACTCGGCTCTTAAAAGAGCACTGGATTTGCACACACTCACACACACATGAGTGCACGCACAGACAGACAGGCAGAGAGTACACATATACCTACGCACACACACTCACACATGCACACACACAAGAACACACACACACACACACACACACACACCCACACACACACACACACACACACACACACACACACACACACACACACACACACACACACACACACACACACACACACACACACACACACACACACACACACACACACACACACACACACACACACACACACACACACACACACACATACATATATATATATATATATATATATATATATATATATATATATATATATATATATATATATATATATATATATATATATATATATATATATATATATATATATATATATATCACTTATCTTCAGCATGCTTAAAAATGAATGCCAAGAAAATGTTGTTATGACAAAAGATACTTTATGCGGGGTTTAAGGACAGACGAATGACATTAAAAATGAATAACAAGAAATCTTTTTGATGAAAGATGAATGACTATAAAGATGATTACATGACAAAAGATGAGTGACCAAAACTGATGGAAAGAAATAAAAACAAACATATTTTCTTGATGGGAGATGAATGACAAAACAAGTTTTCATCACAAAATATGATTAACGTAAATTTTTCTCAAAGAAAGATGAAAGACAATAACTCTTAAGGAAATAAATAAGTATATTCATGATAAGGATTTACATAAATAATGTGAAAAAAGGATGAGCTTTCCGTGATGAAATCCGAATAAGAGAAAATATCATTGAAGAAGGACAATAAAACTGTGCTCAAAGAAAGATGAATGACAAAAGGCATATTTAAATGATGAATGTAGAACAAGAAGAATTTTCTTTAATGAAAGACCAATAAAGAGAACTCTAATAGATGGAAGATGAGCAACAACAAAGGAAGCTTTTTTTTTTTCATGTATGACACTGGGACGGGCAAATAATTATACCCCCATTGTGCACGGACACCAAGAAAACGAAAAAGTAAAGAAGAAGGGATGGAGAATGTTGTGATATGTCATATGTGAAGGGATAGTAAGAGACAGTTCTGTGATAAGTTTTCCTTCATTTACAGTTCTTTTTCTATGCCTACATCACCATCGAATGTTCTTGGATATTCATTACACATCTCTCAGTATCCTTTCTAATCAGACAAGTCGAAACCCTCCCCATTTCTGCTTATCTTTACCTCATGTGTTCCAAGTGCCCAGGCCCGTTGACAGCTGTTTTTTTTTTTTTTTTGGCTCGTCCTGGTGTCACAATAAAAAGGAAGAGAATTGTGGAATGAATATTCAGGAATAGTCCATGTAGAATTAGCCATAGGAGAAGAACAGTAACTGAAGGACGACTTAACTTCAACCTACCCTGGTTTGTCCCATCTAAGTCAAAAACCTTCAGTTGTAGTATCTCAACTTATCCTGGTTTGTCCCATCTAAGTCAAAAACCTTCAGGTGTAGTATCTCACGGGGCAGATGGTACCATTTGAAGTTGAATTAGAATAATTCTTGATAAAAATAAATAAATGAAAAAGAAAAATGGGTAAGCATTGTTGCTAAATAAACAGAAAACATAAAAATATCTGATAATGTGACTTGTTATTAATTATCAAAATCGAAGAGATGAAAACATCAAAATAAAGACAGAAATCTAAGTAAATACAGAGTAAATGTTTTTGAATATATATATATATATATATATATATATATATATATATATATATATATATATATATATATATATATATATATATATATATATATATATATATATATATATATATATATATATATATATATATATATATATATATATATATATATATATATAAGAATAAATTACCTTACCAGAAACTCAAGTAACAGCAGTCTAAAGCTATTTTAAAAAAGGCATAATAATGCTCATATAGATATAGAAATAAACAAATAATCAACTTTAATAATCAATCACTAAATAAAACAAATAAATAACATAAAAATATAAATGAATACAAAAAAAAGGGATAAAAAGTACCAAGCTTTTGACATCAAGTCTTTACATAGCCAATGATCATCAGTTAAAGGCCTGGTACTAAAGAAGGCAAAGTTAAGGCCAGATATACTAAACTAAGGCCTAAGGTGAATTCAGACCCTCTTATATGCATAAATGCCTT
>JAXCGZ010006122.1:0-22500 GCA_037179515.1 Halocaridina rubra
AGGAACTAATGAAGGCTAGCGGTACTGAGGGCGTTTGTTGAATGGAAAAAAAAAATTATAATTATTAATTGAAGAATCATAAAAAGATATTAAAATAAAAAATAGAGTAGAATAGAATATGTTAGACATGCTGAGATCATCAGTCAAAAATGGAGCTGCTTCGTGTGAGCCAGTAAGAATACTGCAGTGTCCTCTGTTCTTGTGTTCTTATATTCTTATTAATGGGGGTGGGCATAGACAAGTTAAAGATGGGAAATTAAGGCTGGATTTCCTTCATAAGACTCCGAGGCAGGATCAAACTTGCGAATGTCAGGTTGTCATTTCCCAACTTGCGCTCTCTACCCCTGAGCTACTGTGGTTCCTTTTATGAAGAAGAATAATAATTAAATAAAATTTTCTCTTCGTAAGTTACTTTCATATATATTACTGAATATACCCAAACTTGTATAATTATCATAATCATTTAATTCAAATTAATTTAAAATTTGAGATATTAATATTTCTCAGTTCTTAATCTGTTTTTATACATCTGTTTATATAGTGTCACCGTGGCTCAATCGGTAGCGTCCGCGACTCTGAGGCGTCAGGTCGAGGGGTCGCGCCCGTCACGGTCTGAGGTTAGCAAGGGCATGCACTCAGGGTAACGATTACATCTGCCAAAACAAGTCCTTCGCAAGAAGGCAACCATCCTAGCCCTTGGTTGAAAAGGGAGTCCGTGATGTGAAACCGGAACAACATCTGTTTATATACATGAGTCATTTTACCCCTTATAAGGGGAGTGGCTGAATCGAGGCAAAATACTCAGATGATTTGGAAAGAGAAAGTACAGAGAATGGGATTTCCAGTCTTCTCGCTCCGCCCCATTTAGTCGTCTCTTACGACAGTCAGGGGAACAAGGAGGAAGTATTCTAACTCTCCCTTAGGGGAATACACACACGTGTGTGTGTGTGTGTGTGCAATTTTATGCTTTTGTATAATAAGAACATAAGAACATAAGAATAGAGGACACTGCAACATGCCTATTGGCACACACGAGGCAGCTCCATTTTTGAATTGTATTTTCAGCATGTCTAACCTATTCTATTCTACTCTACTTATTTATTCTATTTTTCTTTTTATGATTTTTCTAATAAGCACTAACCTATTCATACCCACCCTACCTCTGTCATATGTCTATCTAATCTACATTTGAAGGTGTCTAAGGTATTGGCATTTACTATCATACTAGGAAGCTTGTTCCATGCATCAGCTACTCTATTACCAAACCAATTTTTACCAATTTCCCTTCTGAACCTAAATTTATCAAGCTTAAATCCATTATTACGAGTTCTGGTTTGATCATGAATTTTTAAAACTTTATTAATATCTCCCTTGTTAATCCCTTTAAACCATTTATACACTTCAATCATATCCCCCCTAACTCTTCGCCTCTCTAGAGAATGTAGATTAAGTTTTTTTAATCTGTCCTCATATGGTAGATTTCTGATATTGTGTATCATCTTGGTCATTCTTCGCTGCACTCTCTCCAAGGATTCAATTTCCATTCTATAATAGGGTGACCAGAATTGCACAGCATAATCTAAATGGGGCCTAACTAATGCAAGATAGAGCTGCAAAATAACTTTTTCCGTCCTATTGCTAACGCTTCTTGAGATAAATCCTAAAATTCTGTTTGCTTTATTTCTGACTGCTGTGCATTGCTCTCTTGGCTTAAGACTACTACTCACAAGAACTCCCAAATCCCTTTCACACTGAGAACTCATGATTTCTTGGTTATTTAGCTTATAACTAGTATTGTCTTTTATAGTACCCATTTTAACTACTTTACATTTTTCAACATTAAATTCCATTTGCCATTTGTCCGACCATTCAGATAATCTATTTAGATCTTCCTGTAAAGCATGAATGTCTTCTTTTCCATTTATAGTTCTACCTATTTTAGTGTCATCTGCGAATTTACTTAGGTTACTACTGATATCCGAATCCAGATCATTTAGATATACGATGAATAATAGGGGACCCAGTACCGAGCCTTGTGGTACCCCGCTAGTAACCGAGCCCCACTCTGATTTCTCTCCATTTATGCAAACCCTCTGTTTTCTGTCTTTTAACCATTGTTTGATCCATCTGAGCACAGCTCCTCCTATACCATGAGCTTCCAGCTTTTTAACTAATCTTTTGTGAGGAACTCTATCAAAAGCTTTGCTAAAATCTAGATATATTGTATCATATTCTTTGCCACAATCTACTGCCTCGTAAACTTCTGAATAAAAAGACAGTAAATTTGTAAGGCAGGAAAAACCCTTAATGGAGCTGCCTCGTGTGTGCCAGTAGGCATGTTGCAGTGTCCTCTATTCTTATGTTCTTCTTATGTTCTTAAGAAACCCGTGTTGTGAAAGTTTTATCAGTCTGTGTAATTCTAGATGTGCCCTTATTTTAGTTGCAATTATGGATTCTAGAATCTTACCCACTGTTGACGTTAAACTTACCGGCCTATAATTATTCTTTTTAACACGTTCTCCTTTTTTAAATATTGGTACCACATCTGCCAATTTCCACTCCATGGGTACCGATCCTAATTTTATTGAATTATTAAATAATGCAGTTAGAGGACAACTAAGCTCTTCCTTGTATTCCTTTAATATTCTAGCATATATTCCATCAGGTCCCAGAGATTTATGAGCCTTTAATTTATCTATTTCTTTTATTACCTCCTCTCTCGTAATATTTATTGAACTAAGTATATTATCGGGACTGTCTCTGTAAATGGATTCTACTTCCGGAATATTTTCCAAGTTTTCATTTGTAAATACAGATAAGAAATAATCATTTAAACATGTACACATCACTTTATCGTCATCTGTGATATGGCCATTGGCTACTTCAATTGGTCCGACTTTTTCCTTAAATTTTGTTTGATAATGTTGATAAAACCCTTTAGGATTTTCTTTAGCTTCTCCTGCTATTCTAACTTCGTATTTTCTTTTCGACTCTCTAACTATCTTTTTAACTTCCCTGTTTAACTGTATATATTGCTGCCTCACCTGCTCTTCACCTCTTTTTAGTTTCCTGTATATTCCTCTTTTAATACCTATAAGATTCTTTATTCTATTGTTCATCCATTTAGGGTCATTTTTTCTTGATCTGCAATGTTTCATGGGAATATAGTCTCTCTGACTATTCTTAAGAGTCATGATAAAATTGTTATATTCCTCATCCAAATTTATATTAACTGACGGGCTGCTGTTCTTTCCTGTGAGAGAATTTAATGTATTGATCTTATCTTGTGATAATGCTTGGCATGTGGTACTCAAATTTCGGGGTAATCCGCTACCTGCGACCTGACCTGCTGGATTAACTTCCCGCATCTGTACCCCAGAAATCCCTTCCCATACCTCATTAGATGATTTAGTTTTTAAGCCCTCAAAATCTCCTGCTCTAAAGTTTGGAACAATATTCTTATTTTCCTTTATAGTTTCCTTGAAAATTATGTTAAATCTAATGGAATCATGGTCACTGTTGCCCAATTTTTCACTAACTTCTAAATTTGTAACCATATTCTCTCTATTACTAAGAACTAAATCTAGTGTATTCACCCCCCGTGTTGCTTCATGTACATGCTGAGAAAGGAAATTGTCTTCTACTACTTCCAAAAACTCCTTAGAGCTACTATCACCTGTTATGGTTTCCCAGTTAATATGTCTAAAATTAAAATCGCCTACAATGCAAACTCTATTTGACCTGGTCACTTTAGAAATTTCATCATATATAACTTGCGACTCTATATTATCTAGATAAGGTGGTCTGTAGACTACTCCTACAACTAGACTTTCTATATTATTTTTAATTTCAACCCATAAGGTTTCTGAATTTAGATTTGTCTTAATTCCAGACTTAATCAGAAATATCATTTTCATATTTTAGTTATATTTCTTTTTAATAACTCTATGTAATAAAAACTCTTTAGTTTAGTTATATTCAACATTACTTCTAAATATATTAATATATTTTTCATTTGTGTTACTAATGCTACGTTTTATTACTTATGTTTTTATTTTCCCTTTTATGTCTCCCATTAACAATGTGTTTTATTTTTTTAATTTGTAGCAGTATTATGCAGAGTAAATACATTATATATATATATATATATATATATATATATATATATATATATATATATATATATATATATATATATATATATATATAAAGTGGTATATAATCCCTTAAATTTTAATCCTAATCCTATAAGACCTGATTTGAAGATGATTATAATCTCTTGAGCTAAGTTTTCACCAATGCAGATAACATATTACTCCCTAATTACTTTATAACTAGTATGATACATATATATCCCTATATTATTAGCCCCAACCCTATAATACGTTATTTAAAGAAATTTATACCTGCTGACTTGAGTTTTTGCTAATATGAATAATCCTTTATTCCTTAATTACATCATTACCTCGGTATATAAAGCCTTGAACTGAGTGCATTTTTATCAGTTGGACTAGAGAGTATCAGAGTTATTTAGTTATATTTCTTTTTAATAACTCTATGTAATAAAAACTCTTTAGTTTAGTTATATTCAACATTACTTCTAAATATATTAATATATTTTTCATTTGTGTTACTAATGCTACGTTTTATTACTTATGTTTTTATTTTCCCTTTTATGTCTCCCATTAACAATGTGTTTTATTTTTTTAATTTGTAGCAGTATTATGCAGAGTAAATACATTATATATATATATATATATATATATATATATATATATATATATATATATATATATATATATATATATATATATATATATATATATATATATATATATATAAAGTGGTATATAATCCCTTAAATTTTAATCCTAATCCTATAAGACCTGATTTGAAGATGATTATAATCTCTTGAGCTAAGTTTTCACCAATGCAGATAACATATTACTCCCTAATTACTTTATAACTAGTATGATACATATATATCCCTATAATATTAGCCCCAACCCTATAATACGTTATTTAAAGAAATTTATACCTGCTGACTTGAGTTTTTGCTAATATGAATAATCCTTTATTCCTTAATTACATCATTACCTCGGTATATAAAGCCTTGAACTGAGTGCATTTTTATCAGTTGGACTAGAGAGTATCAGAGGAGACGACAAGTACTTTTGACTCTACCAGTGAGACTTTCATCTCTTTTGATTTGGTAAAAATGGCCAATAGAAAATTTTCCCATCTTGCTGTTACATCTCAAGTGGTCCGCCAAGTGTTCCAAGGGAAACAGGCAAAATTTGCTGGAGGGTCTCCAAAAGAAGCCAAAATACTGATCTCCAATCTCGACGCTGGTGTTACTGACGAGGACATGAACGAACTCTTCCAGAGCTTTGGTCATTTAAAGGAAGTTTCCGTCCACTACAACAGCAAGGGCGCGTCTTTAGGGAAAGCACACGTGGTATTTGCCAGGCAGTTAGACGCCGTGAAAGCTCTCAAGACTTACGATGGTGTCAAACTTGATGGACGCCAGATGAATATTACAATGGTTGACCAAACTGGGCAGACGAGCTCCATTGCAAAGACATCTTTTTCAGTTCATCAGCGATTATCTACAAAGGTGACAAGGAAGAATACTTTCCGAAGTGGCAGAAGAACAGGCGTCAGTGTATCTGGGCAGAGTCCAGCTGGAAAACCAAAGAACATCACCAAACGACTGAATCAGAGGCCCAAAATGAAATCGAAATTTGTAACTGGAACTTCAAAAGCATCCAAGAAAACTATATTTTGGAGAAGCAATCCTAACAGTACTTCGCCTGCTCATGGCACAGTTAAAAGCAATCTCAAAGGTGTTGCTCGTGGGCATGGAGGCAAAAAGATCAACAAAATTCCAACTCTTCAAGAACTGGACGAGGAACTTGATACCTATATTAAGCAGAGAACAGCATTCAAGTAATCTCAGAATGAAAGTAGATTCTTAGTTGAAATTTTTTATGCCACAGCTATATCTTTGTAGACTGAAATGTTATTTATATTGTTTGATTGAAGCGAAATTTGTGAATTAGTTTTATGTATTTGATATTTATTTTCAATAAAGGAAGATATACTAATTCTCTTTTTTGAAGAATATATCCTTTATATGTACATGCATATGGTAATGCCTTTTATATTGTGCTTATCACGTGAAATAATTCTTGATATATATATATATATATATATATATATATATATATATATATATATATATATATATATATATATATATATATATATATATATATATATATATATATATCGTTATTTTATTTAATAGGCTCTTCCTACCATTTTAGACTGTATGTTAACAGTTCATTGTTATATATATATATATATATATATATATATATATATATATATATATATATATATATATATATATATATATATATATATATATATATATATATGTAAATTCATATTACATCAACGTATGTGAAAACGTGAATGATGTTTTACCCCTGACCGGAACTCGAACCAAGGACACATACTGTGCCAAGGCGCTATCCTAGGTTCGAGTCCCTGTCAGGGGGTAAAATATGATTCATGTTTTCTCATACATTGATGTAATTTGATTATTATTAATACCTATTATGTTAATGTGTTTATTTAATTATTGGTAATACCTATATAGCTGGGATTTGAATTAAATGCGAAAAAAAAAACCAAGAGGATAAGAGAAGCTGTAATATGAACAAAAAGGCATTCAGATAGAATGCGTTCATTCCTAGTATAGCAGTTAAACTATACGGTTTGTTTCGTTTTAGACCGTCAGTGGTGTAGTTGATAGGGCCTTGGCACAGTAGTTATATGTCTTAGTTTCGAGTTCCGATCAGGGGTAAAAATGACACATACACACACACACACACACACACACACACACACACACACACATATATATATATATATATATATATATATATATATATATATATATATATATATATATATATATATATATATATACTCGTATAAGCATGTGAAATAAAATTCGTACTTGTTCCAAGCAGTGACAGCCTCTTCCATCACACCATTCATCCAGTATTATTTTTTTTAGATAATGTTTCATTATGAGCAGGAGACTTTCCGTTTTTTAAATGGTATGTGAATGCAATATTGACGGACAAAGAGCATTCCTTCACTTTGAAAATTATGCCTGATGATTATTATTATTATTATTATTATTATTATTATTATTTTTATTATTATGGGACTATGAATCTCTCTTGTATTTTCCTCCCATAAAGAGTCAAGGGTTTTGCTTTGTTCAGCTGCCCCCTTGTAAGGGGGATTATGGCTTTTGTATATAGATAACTTATTATTATTATTATTATTATTATCATCGAAATCCTGGATTGTTGGTAAATAAAGTATTCACTTGCGTGCTTAATACAAGAATATGAGCCAAAATTACGAGTATATAATTATATATATTATTGTGGATATTTATATTCTTATTATTTAGGTAATTATTATTTGTAGTAATAGTAATTATATTGCTATTATTTCTATTATTGACATATTAATAATTCATTATTTTCCTCAATGATTTCAATATTTATTCCCTCCTTATTTTTAGGTAAGATATATTCTTTCTGTTTTAATTTGCTCTAAAGAGTAACTGTATAGGAGTAAAAGTGCTACAATTAAATTTACAAAAACTGTTTTTTATAAGATGGTTTGAGCATGGGTTGAAGAGGGATGAGGAGTATGTTGGGAGAAGGCTGCCGAAGACGGAGCTGCCAGGCAGGAGGGGTAGAGGTAGGCCAAAGAGGAGATTTATGGATATGGTTAGGGAGGACATGAAGGTGTGTGATGTGACAGAGGAGGATACATGGGATGGGGTGCTTTGAAGTCAATTGAGTCGCTTTGCCGACCTCTGACGGGAGAAACAGAAAGATTTGATGATTTGTTAATGATAGTACTCACATTATTTTAATATAAAAATTTTTAATTTTTTTCCATTAAAAATGTGATTCTAGCATTACAATTAAGATTAGTTTTTGCTTCAGGATATGGGATTGGTGATATAGAGTAAATCTTTTCAAAAATTCGGAAAAGTGGAGGATTAGTCAGATCATCCGATTTTTATCTCCTTAATGGTACGATTTAGATTTCATTTAAGTCTCCTGGGATTAGGAATCAATATATCAAGACCCGGTTGTTCCGGTGTTACGTCACGGACCCCCTTAGCAACCAAGGGCTAGGACGGTTGCCTTCTTGCGAAGGACTTGTTGTGGCAAATGTAATCCTTACGCTGAGTGCATGCCTTTGCTAACCTCAGACCGTGACGGGGCGCGAACCCTCGACCTGACGCCTCAGAGTCGGAGACGCTACTGACTGAGCCACGGCGACTACAATCAATATATCAAGTGTTTGATCTATACAATTATTTGTGTATAGTAAAAAAATCTGGTTGGCAGTAATTAAAATATATTTTATTGCGATTAAGTTAGGTTTTTGTTTGTTTTTATTCCTGTTTATGCTTCAAGGTTGTTGGGACTTACGGCTTTCTCCCTTACCCTGTGGGTGACGTGCTAGTGTAGTGTTGGTGGTGGAGGATAACTGCTACAGCCTTTTATCCCTGAGAAGCTAAGAAGTGTGCTTCTACTTAGCCGCACTCCTTACAAGGAAGATTTTGGCCATGGTATATATATATATATATATATATATATATATATATATATATATATATATATATATATATATATGTATATATATATATATATATATATATATATATATATATATATATATATATATATATATATATATATATATAGATATATATATATATATATATATATATATATATATATATATATATATATATATATATATATATATATATATATATATATATATATATATATATATATATATATATATATATATATATATATATATATATATGTATATATATATATATATATATATGTATATATATATATATATATATATATATATATATATATATATATATATATATATATATATATGTATATATATATATATATATATATATATATATATATATATATATATATATATATATATATATATATATATATATATATTGGATGCATGAATATTTTTTTAATGTTTGGCAGTACTTAATTAAAAACCGATGTCATACAAAATGCATCTATTTGTTTATTTATAGTATTTTTTTTTTTTTCTGGTACAGGTAAAACACATATGATTTTCGTTGTGACTATATATTTTTTATATTTATTATTACATAACGTGACAAATCAGCGTCATATAAAAATAATTGTTTTTGAGTATTTGAAATATATGTAGGCTCTAAAACTAAACAGTGGGTCCGCTCTCCCTCAAAAATGGAGCTGCCTCGTGTGTGCCAGTAGGCATGTTGCAGTGTCCTCTATTCTTATGTTCTTATGTTATCGTAGTGGTTAGAATATTCGACTAGGGAAGTGACAGACCCGCGATTGAGCCCACTGCAGGGGGTTAGGAAGGGCATACAGCCTTAATCCCCTTATAGCTCCAACTTTTCTCTGTCCACCTCCATAATGGGGACTAATAACAACACATAAATCGTGAAGAAAATGAAACTAAACATAGGCAATTGTGAATCCCGTTTTGTGTATCAATATTAATCCACATTCGATTGGGGTGGACCCAGATAAGTTGAAATTGAGGGATTAAGTCTGGATGCCCTATGTAACGGCCCCCAGTAGCACCGAAACCATGTTTGTCTGTCTTGTCACGTCTCGACTCGCGCGCTCTACCACTGAGCTACCGCGATTATGGAGAAGAACACTCCTGCATTACAAAAGTAAGAATATAATTCATTATAATTTTTATTATTTAGAATTGTAGATATGGTTTAGTTATAGGTATAATAAATACAAAAAGATACGTCATTTTACTTGTTCTCTTATAAAATGTAAATTGCATTTTTTTTTCTATAAATATTTCATGGTAATGAATCTCACACGAGCGGGAAAACGTTTGATGAGTAGTACAAATAGGTTATAATTCCTTCTTAACATCATGAGTAGCACATACTCGTATGACCAACCAAATTATTTAGCTGAACAAATGGTTAGGTTTCGGTTTTACGTCACGAACTCCCTTTTCTACTAAGGGCTAGGACGGTTGCCTTCAGCTGAACGAATATAGTAAATAATTTTAACCAGTTTCTTTAGCAGAACAAAGACGGTAAATAATTTTTAACTTAATACTAAAGATGATGGTCTTACGTCACGGACTCCCTCTCCTGCTAAAGGCTAAGGAGGGGCCTTCTTCCTTAGGACTTTGCATTTGACATGTGCTACAGTTACCCTGAGTGAATGCCCAATCTTACTACAGACCGTGGTGGGCCTCAACCCACGACCTGACGAATCAAAGTCGCGATCGTTTCCATTCGGCCACACCTTAAAACTAAGAAAATAATAAAGTATCTCTGAAGGTGTAATATATTTACCGTATTTATTCTGGTGAAGAAACTTGTTGATCAAACCGTCTAAAGTTCCTTGAACTTCAAAGTAAGGAAAGAATGAAAAATGATTTAACCTACAAGAAGCTGTTTGATCAATACAGCGAAATTTCTTCCTTACTTTAAGAAGCATATAAAACACATATGTATCTTGGGACTTTTTATTTTCTTCGTTTGACCATAACGTCAGTTTGACTTTTTTTTTTTATAGTGTGCATTTTGGAAAACCAGCTCTTCCTATTCTATTTAAATTTATTACATTAATATAATGTGTATTTTACATCGTAAAGATTTTACCAAAAAAATGCAATAACGCCCTTTTAGCTCCTCATAATAAATACTGTATATTGTAATCCAGTTTACATAAGGAACACCATGTTTTTCATATCCACTGAAATGTTAATGTGATGTATACAGTATTGTGTTTTTTCAAAAAAAAAAAATCAATACTCTCTCAACTGCTTATTAAAAAGATTTTGCTCTCCCTTTTTGACTTGAAAATATTTTAATTTATAAATAAAAGTAGAATCTCTAATAATGAGCGATGTCAATCGAATTCTAGGGACTGGATCAGAAGGAGTTGTTTCTGAAAAATAATTTCTGTGTAATTTATTGCTGGAGATCTCTTAATCGTCAGAGGTGGGGTCATTAACCGTCTCTCTGTAGAATTCTAGAGTTTGGACCTGGCGATGTAACTGAGGAAGTTCATAGATTCTGAGAGGCCCTACAAAGTTTCCTCCTGCGTCGTATCTGTCTTTAGGCATACTTGGAAACACGTAAGTTCCAACATACGTCTTTATGCCATGCCACACTTTATATCCATACAACGGCGTGGAGTTTACCGTTTGGAAGCTCAGAGAGGATAGTAGTACCAACAATAAAAGTTTTCTAAGGGGCGCCATTTTCAATATGGCTGCTATGGACAATTGGTTTGGATTGAACTGTTAAAGTGCCTTGAATTTTGTCCCGTAGGCTGTTAATCTTGACTCCTGGTCACTTTAAGGCATCAGTAGCGACCTGTCCTTCAAACTGTAAAAGAAGAATTTTGTAACGTTAAAATCGTGTCATTATGAGGACTGATAAATTATTACCATTTAAATCAGTAGTCTCTCTCTCTCTCTCTCTCTCTCTCTCTCTCTCTCTCTCTCTCTCTCTCTCTCTCTCTCTCTCTCTCTCTCTCTCACGCACACACACACAGACAGGCTAGCGTACGAACGCAAGGTGGTCATTAAAGTTAATGCCCAATACATGTGACTATTTAACTACTTCTCTCATACCTTACCTAGAGTATGTTGCATAATCATTTTAAACATTTTCACCCAAATATGCAGTAAATGAAGACTAAGTTTAGAAACAAATACAGTTAAAAAGATAAGTTTATCCATCTTATAAAGTAAGGTCATAAAGACTGACTTGTACCCAAAACTTCTTTTGAGTTGTTAGAGGATGGCGCTGGATTGAATGTTATGTTGAATGGAAAGACACTTGAGGAGGTTAGTCAGTTTAAGTATTTAGGCTCGGTTATAGCTGCAAATGGTGGAGTGGAAGCAGATGTGTGTCACAGAGTGAATGAAGGATGTAAAGTGTTGGGTGCATTGAAAGGCGTGATGAAGAATAGAGGGTTGGAAATGAATCTTAGGAAAGTTTTGTATGAGAAAGTGGTTGTGCCAACTGTGATGTATGGATCAGAGTTATGGGGTATGAAAGTAAGTGAGAGACGGAAACTAAATGTGTTTGAGATGAAATGCCTGAGGAGTATGATTGGTGTATCTCGATTGGATAGGGTTAGGAACGAAGTGGTGAGAGCAAGAACGGGTGTGAGGAGAGAAATTGCAGCCAGAGTAAATATGAATGTTCTGAGATGGTTTGGCCATGTGGAAAGGATGGATGATGAAAGGCTGCTGAAAAAGGTGATGAATGCGAGAGTTGATGGGAGAAATGCTAGAGGAAGGCCTAGGTTTGGATGGATGGATGGAGTAAGGAGAGCCCTGAATGATAGGAGGATGGATGTGAGGGAAGCAAGCGAGCGTGCTAGGAATAGGAATGAGTGGCGAGCGATTGTGACGCGGCTCTGATGGGCATCTGCTGTTACCACGGGGCTGCATCTTACAGAGATAGCCCTGTGGTAGGGGCAGTAGGAGGAGCTGGCAGTTGTGAAGCGACACAGGTTGGGGAAGAGCCAGAAGGATGGGCTGTGGCACTCCAGCAGTGCCATCTGAACGGTCGCTAGCTCCCTCGTCATTGCCCATAGAGCAAAGTAATCCCCCTATTTGTTTTCCTTTCTTGATGTCGGCTACCCCCCAATTAAAGGGGGAAACAGCCAAGGTATATGTATGTATGTACAAATACAGTTCAGTAGTAATGTTGATCCAACGCATATCGTAAGGTAATTATTCCATATTTGTACCCAAAAGTTCTTTTGAGATTATCGCAATTAATAATGAATAGCAAAAGAAGACCCCAACTGATTGATTTGTCTCGCTCACTTTCAAAAATCGAGGTCAAGAATCGCAACCTCCTACTACTATAGGTCAAACCACTTCAATTCCATCGAGGATTTTAATGTTGATTTTTTTTTTTTTATCAGTTGTCTGAAAGCAGGGGATTAAGGCCCGATTTCTTAAGCAGTGTAAACCTAGGATACCATATTGTTAGTTAGCTAGACACACACAAATGGATTCCATAATCATAACTGACGCGGTTCTGTGTATGGCTAGGATCCCATACGGGCCAAACAATTAAAGAAATGACATTGTCAGATTAAGTAAAGAAAGGTATAATTAATTTTTCTTAATAAAAATGTAAAGCAGAAAATGAAAATGAATAGATTACATTGTTAGCGCCAGTAGAGAAAGACATATTTAGACATTTGTTCATCAGTTGTCTGACAGCAGGAATTAAAAAGTCGAGATTACGTTCTTAATTTTTGTAGAGAGAGGCATAATGAGATTGAAACTTTGGTGGTTTTCAGTTGATTGAAGGCAGTATTTTGACACTGAGATGATTATTAAGGGCGGTTTACACGGTCAAACGGTTCGTCGAACGCGGTTCGACAGACAAGTGTTTGAAGTGATGTTCGAACGTGTGAACGGGGTATTTGGTTGTCGAACACGTTCCGTGTTCGACAGCCAAATACCCCGTTCACACGTTCGAACATCACTTCAAACACTTGTCTATCGAACCGCGTTCGACGAACCGTTTAACCGTGTAAACCGCCCTTTAGTCTCAGGAATAAATACGTAGACTGATTAAATTTTATATTAGCAGTCTCAAATTTTATATTTTCAAACGAATTTGAAAGCTGATTATATAAACATGTGTATTTTGATTACGTTTATGTTATTATTCAAGCCCATTTCGAGGCATCCAGCCTTAATTCCTCAGCTCCAACCTGTCTGTATCCACTCAAATTCGAATGGGGATCAGTACTGACACATAGAGCCACAAGTAACTCGAACTTCATTAAGTTAAATATCCTGAATCCTTCATGAATCTTTTCCTTCTTTCATAAAAGATTTAGTCAAATTTGAGTCATATGGAATTTGCATATTTGATAATGTGCATCTTGGTTTAAGTTTGCGTTGGTTCTTAAACTTAAGTTCGTTAAATAATTATTTTATACTCACTGTAAATCCGCACGGGGACACGATGTTTCGTACATAGGCGTTTCGTATATAGAAATTAAAACGAAGTTTCGTACAGAGAACGATGCTTCGTATATAAAATCGGACGAGGTTTCGTACATAGATTTTTTTTCAAAAATTGATTATGAGCCAGTTCAGTAATTATTGCTAATAAAGTGTTACTTGTTCCAATCTCTAATGTATTTGGTATACTAGCGCAGGAGGCCCATTTTGGGGGTTCCCAAAACGTTAAAAGAAAGAAATCCAGAGTCAAATATTAATTAAAGAGCTTTTATTTTGAAATATACATATAAACTTAATTATTTACATAATTATTCACAAAAATATATCGTTAGGTTAGGCTATGTTAGCACTTTACTGCCAAAATATACACCGAAATACCCAATAGCAACCCCATTTTTCCCCATCGGAAAAACGAACAGGTTCGACCAGTAGTTAACGTAATTTATGCGCAAAATCACGTGACATACTAAAATGTTTTTTTGATAAACAGCTAATAATATCGTGGCATTTTATTTCCTAAACAAAAGTTCAATTTACTGAACTTTTCTATTGTACGAAATCTCGTTCTTTATTGTACGAAACCTCTTTTTTTTATTGTACGAAACCTCGTTTTGTTTATATACGAAACGCCGTATGTACGAAACATCGTGTAGCCAATCCACACTGGAGTCGGGGTGGACACAGACAGGCTACCGCTGGGAAATTAATTCACAGTTTAGCAATACATTTTGAGAACGTTACCATAAACTCATATTTATGTGAAATTTATGTGTCAGTGGTTTGTTGTACTATAGGGGGCCGCGGTAGACCAGTGGTAGTGTGCTCCAGTCGGAAAGCGACTAACGCGGGCTCGACCCCACCTCGAGGCGTTAAGGAAGGAATCTAGCCTCACACCCTTTATAGCACCGATATGTCTGCGTCCACTCCCTTATGAGTGGGGATCCAGCCTTGCACCTCTTATAGCTCCAATTTGTCTGTGTTCATCCCCATTCGAATGGGGAACTAATAGTGAAGCATACAGCGGTGCATTACTCGCTGTACTATATGTATGTTCCGGTTTTACGTCACGGACTCCCTTTTCTACTAAGGGCTGAGACGGTTGCCTTCTTGCAAAGGACTTGTTTTGGCAGATGTAATCGTTACCCTGAGTGCATGTCCTTGCTAACCTCAGACTGTGACGGGGCGCGAACCCTCGACCTGACGCCTCAGAGTCGCGGACGCTACCGCTTGAGTCACCGTGGCTCAAGCGGTAGCGTCCGCGACTCTGAGGCGTCATGTCGGTATGTATGCATGCTGATTAATTTTTTTTGGTTCCCGAACTGTTGAGTTCAAGATAAAGTCATATTCCCCATAAGTCCACTTTCATTCTCAGAAATATAAAGACTAGCTCATTTATCCAAATATGTACTAAATATGTCAAACAATGGTATTATCATAATTCCATATATTTTTCTTGCTTTCCTAAAAAAAATTTAATGTTTATTCACAGTTTGCCTAATTGGTTTATTTATTACTGCCTCATGCTCACCACTATTTTATTTTTTGTTTGTCAGTATTCTTCAATACTATATATATATGCAAATTCGATGACATTTGCTTTACTGCCTGGACGTTTCATTCACAGATATGTTTACTTTCTTATATAAAAGTCATCAGTAATTATCCACAATTTACCCAAAAAAAAGTCCAGAAAATTAGCTTGCACTCATCTTTATGTCATATTTAGAATATTTCTTCTATAAAGACATCGCTTCTTATTTACAATTTACAGAAAATAAAACACTTCAACTTACACTCACCTTTCTGTTTAGTCTATAAAAGGCTTAAATGATATTCCACAAATTACCAAAAAGTCTGAAAAAGCTGTATTACCCTCACCTTCCTGTAAAAGTTGCGTTCTTCTTCTTTCATGAAAACCTCAATACTTCACCGAAAAAAAAAGTATATAAAAACTTTACCTCTTTCAGTGGAGTTCAGACTTATAACTATTTTCTTGCACTGATTATATTGATCCAGAGAAGCGTTAATTCTAACACCTTACGCGACTGTATCAATGATATTTACCTTTATGTGAAATTTTATATTTCTCTGTATTCTGCTGTGCGATGCATGTTGATCCGTAGCTGCTGCAGTTCTTTGTCCTATGCAATACAACATGTGTAATACGTGTTTGTCTTGTATATATTGATCATTGGAAAGCTTCAATTCTTTTATCTTTTTAGTGCACTATCAACCACGGCAGTATCAGAGACATTGGCTCCAGGAGCCGCAGTCAATTAATAGAACGAAGCACATTTCTTCGTCCCTTGTGTATGAAGAGATTTTCTGTAGTTGTTACTGTTTATCCGTTTTGCCAGAAGGCGTATGAGCAATTAGCTGCCCATAGAGACCTCCGGAAAGTAATTTACTGTATAGAATTAATTGGTTGATAGTCATTAAAATCTTCCAAGGTATGAGGTTTTTACTAAGAAGGATATCAAACATTTATCTCAAAAACACGCCCTGTTTTGAGAAGGGGTGACCAGTTTCTTGTTTTCTTATTATTAGAATATGTCTCTAATAGTAAGGCTTCACTAGATTAAGTCATCGCGAGAAATTTTATTTCTTTGTGGAAAATGACCCATTCTTAATAGGAAACAGATATTTAATTACGCTTTCTAATGTGGCATTGATGGAATGGAGAACGCTCACTCGGGAATTGACAAGTTCATGTTCGAACCCACCACGGGGAGTTAAGAGCATGCATCTAGATTTCATTCCCCGGCTCCAACCTGTCAGTGTCTACCCTCATTCGAATAGATAGTAATAGTGACATTAAATGGCAAAAACCGTCTGGTAAAATAATTAAATTAAATCATTCAGATATCCTCTGAGCTCGCAGGACCTTCATCTCCAGCGAGGCAGAGTCAATAATGTGGATGAAAATGATCATTAACATTACAGAGCTTTTGTGATGACAGACGCGGGAACAAGAAACACTTGCTTTCTCTATCGCAAGAGGCGACTACAAGAAAGTAAAGAACATGTACCTGGTAATCCCTATTCTCATCATTCTCCGAGATGTAAAACCCTGTAAATAGTAGTAGGGAGAGGATTGTTTAAGATATATATATATATATATATATATATATATATATATATATATATATATATATATATATATATATATATATGTATATATATATGTATATATATATTATATATATATATATATATATATATATATATATATATATATATATATATATATATATATATATATATGTATATATATATGTTTATATATATATGTATATATATATATATATATATATATATATATATATATATATATATATATATATACACACACATACACAGACGAGTACTTATATGATAGTTCCATGAACAAGTGGACAGAATCGACGAGTTTATATACATACATACATACATACATACATACATACATACATACATACATACATACATACATACATACATACATACGTACATACATACATACGTACATACATACATACACACATACTTACATACATACATACATGCATACATACACACATACACATATACATTCATACATACATACATATTGACTGGAGAACCTTATTTTACAACAAATCTGTACAAGAAATGTATGACATCTTTTGTGAGAAATATGGGAAGATAGTAGATTGCTGCATACCTGTCACCAAAGTAGGTGTAATTCATGCCAGAGAGAAATGATTCGATAATGGGTGTAAAAGAGCTAAGGAGTGGAGAGACAAATGCTGGAAAAGGTATAGGAGGAGAAAAAACATAAATGCCTGGCAAACCTACAAAAGAGCAAGAAATGACTACCTAAGAAAAAGGAGAGAGGCAGAGAGAGATTATGAGAGGGACATCACCAGGAAGGCTAAAGAAAATCCCAAGCTTTTCCACAGCTTTATCAGAGGAAAACTGAATTTAAAAGAACAGGTTTTAAGGCTAAAGAGAGCGGATGGAAGCATCACTGAGACGGATGAAGAGATCTGCAAAGAATTGAACAAGGAGTTTCAGTCAGTATTTACAGTAGAAAATACCCCACCCCCTCAGATTGCAGTGATAGAAGCTCAAGGGCCGGTATTAGAGAACATCAACCTTACAGCCACAGAGGTATGCAAAGCGCTGATGGATTTAGATGTTCATAAAGCTACAGGTCCTGATGACATATCCACTCATGTGCTTAAAAAATGCGCAAACACAATATCAGTGGCACTAAGTATCATATTTAAGGAGTCACTGGAGTCGGGGAGATTCCAAGATGCTGGAAACAAGCAAATGTGATACTTATCTTTAAAAAGGGAAGGAGGGATACGGCTCTGAACTATAGACCAGTTTCCTTGACCAGCATAGTTTGCAAAGTTATGGAGAAACTACTAAGGAAACATATCTCTCTTCACTTGGAATCCTTCAACTTTTTGTCAGTGAGGCAACATGGCTTCAGAGAAGGTAGATCAACAGTAACAAACTTATTAGAATTTTATGATGAGGTAAGCCAAATCTTACAGGAAAGAGAGGGCTGGGCAAATTGCATATTCCTAGACTTCCAGAAAGCGTTTGACACTGTTCCACATGGGGGACTTATTAGGAAGCTGCACTCAATGGCTAGAATAGGTGGAAATGTTTTGGAATGGATAAAAACTTACTTAGAAGGAAGGGAACAGAGGGTTAGAGTAAGACACTCAGTGTCTGAATGGAGAAGAGTTAGTAGTGGAGTTCCACAGGGTTCAGTTTTAGGGCCACTTTTGTTCCTTGTATATGTAAATGACCTACCAGAGTCTGTAAATTCATTCATGAATATGTTTGCAGATGATGCAAAAATTGTGAAGAAAGTAAAAAACGAGAACAATGGTAGAGAACTTCAGGAGGATCTAAATAATCTGCATGAGTGGTCAGAAAGGTGGCTAATGAAATTTAATACTTCAAAATGTAAGGTAATGAGAATGGGTACAAGTGCAAGAAGGCCCAAGCTTGACTACTCGGTGGCTGGAGTACAACTTCAAGAGACAGAAAATGAGAGAGATCTAGGAGTAAACATACTGGCAGATTTGTCTCCAGAAATACATATAAATGGCATAGTAAGGGCAGCATATGCATTCTTATCAAATGTAAGGGTAGCCTTCAGGCACATGGACAAGGAAATGTTCAGAAATATTTATGTAACCTATGTGAGGCCAAAACTCGAATATGCAGCCCCCTTTTGGAATCCGCACTTGAAAAAGCACATAGCTAAGCTTGAAAAACTTCAAAGACATGCCACGAAACTGGTGCCAGAATTACGCAATCTCAGTTATGATGAGAGGCTGGGGGAATTAGACTTACCATCACTCGAAGCTAGAAGAGTGAGGGGGGGATATGGTGACAGTCTTTAAATTCCTTCATGGTTATGATAGAGTGGATAGGGATCGATATTTTGATATGGCTGGCTCTAGAACTAAAGGTCATAGTTTGAAGCTTCGTAAGAAAACTTGTTTGCAGGATGTAAGGAAATACTTTTTCAGTGTAAGAGTAGTTGATAATTGGAATTGACTAAGCGAGGAGGTAGTTAATGCTATCTCAATCCATAGTTTTAAGGACAGGTATGATAAGTATCACTAAGTCTAAAATGGAACCGATGAGGAGACGGGAAGATACGAGCTTTGGGCTCTTTCCCGCAAACACAATTAGGTAATCACAATTAGGTAATCACATACATACATATATATATATATATATATATATATATATATATATATATATATATATATATATATATATATATATATATATATATATATATATATATATGGTAGGAAAAGCCCATTAAAAAAACAACGAAAATATATATATAGAAAGTACTTATTAATTTCATGACCTAAACTGGTCACCTTCTCTTGCCATTGTACTTTGAGAAGGTGACCAGTTTAGTCATGAAATTAATAAGTACTTTTTATATATATATATATTTTCGTTGTTTTATTTAATGGGCTTTTCCTACCATTTTAGACAGTATGTTAACAGTTCACTGTTATTAATATATATATATATATATATATATATATATATATATATATATATATATATATATATATATATATATATATTATATATATATATATATATATATATATATATATATATATATATATATATATATATGTATGTATGTTTGCATGTTTGTATGTATATACACACACGGCTTCATACTACCTTGGAGCTTTTCTGTTTTTTTTTTACGGCCTTTGTATTTTCACTAGAACGTTAATTGTATTATCTCTTGCCATTTATATTCGTATCCCAGGTGCTATTTTTGGCGCCACAAAAGCCATTTTTTTTAAAGCAATTTCTGAGTTTTAAAGATAGATCCATTTTGATGAGTCTCGCGGGAGAAGTACTAATATTATCCCTAGATGTATATCAGATTTGAACTGGGATAATTAAAGCTTGAAAAAAACGGTTTCTTTTATATTATGATTTTCTATTTTTCTGTTTTTATTTTTTTTCTTTTTTTAGTCTTTTCCTCTGTCTTATTCTTTTCCTGTCTCTTCATTAATGTTTCTCACAGTCTTCCTGTCTTTCTATTCTTGTTCTTTCTCCTGTCCTTTTAAAATCTTTTTCTTTCTTTCTTTTTCCTTTCTTGTTTAATCTTTCTTTCTAACCCAGCCACTGAGGGGGGCAAGCCAGCCTCAACTTGGTGCCGGTCCCAAGCCCGGATAGATGGAGAGAGTTGGCGTCAGGAAAGGCATCCGACCATAAAATTTTTGCCAAAACCAAAATATGGCCAGTACAGAGGGATGAACAGTATGTTGGGAAGAGGGTGATGGAAATGGATATACAGGGTAGGAGAAGGAGAGGGAGACCAAAGCGTAGGTGGTTGGATTGCATCAATGACGACCTGAGTTCTAAAGGTTTGTTGGGTGATGAGGTATGGGACAGAAACAAATGGAGGAAACTGGCCAGAAACATCGACCCCACATAAAAGTGGGAAAAGATGTAGACGAAGAAGAAGAAGAAGAGTTTAATCTTTCTTTCTTTCTTTCCTGCTTTCTGGTTTCTTATTTTTTATATTTTTCTCTTTCTTTCATTCTTCCCTTTTCTCTAATCTTTAATTTTATTTCTCTTTCTTTCGCTCCGTCTTTATTTAAGTATTTTTCTCTTCCTTTTTTCCTGTCTCTTAGTTTTCACTCTTTTCCTCTTTATTTTTTCCTTTCTCTTATATTTTTTCTCTTTCCTGGTGTCTCATTTCTTACTCTCTTTTATTTAATCCTTTTTTCCTTCATTCTTCCCGACTTTAAAGCCTTTTCTCTCTCTTTTTTATGTCTCCCTTTTCAATCTTTTTATCTTTCTTTTTTTCTGACTTAATCTTTTTCTCTTGTTTTTCTTCATGTCTATTACATTTTATTTTTTCTTTCTCACTTTCTGTTTTTTAATCCTTTTCTCTCTTTCTGTCTTTCTTTTTATCTATGTCTGTTTCTTTCTACCATTTTTATATGTTTCTTCGTTCTTTTGTATTTAATTTTTCGGTCGTTTTTTCTATCCTTTTCTGTCTTTATTTTCAATTGCAGTTTTATCGCTATTTTCTTTTTTCGTTTTCCTTCAGTATCTTTTCCTCTTCCTTCGTTTTTCCTTTAATCATATATTTATTTACTAACATTATTTATTACAGTTATAACTTCACTAATTCTTTTTGGCTAGTGACCTACAGAACTCAGACTGGGGATCGCAGTATTATAGTGGTTAGAGCGCTCGGTTCGGGAAATGACAGGCCCCACCGCGGGGCTTTAAGAAGAGCATCCAACCTTAATTCCCCAGCCTCGACCTCTGACCACCCTATTCGAATGGGATTAATAGCGACACATTGGTTAGCGCAACATGGCTTATCAGGGAATAGCTTCAGACATAATATGCCTAATTACCTTTGTGTAGACCACCAATTGAGCTGAGGGCCTCGTTGAGCTAATTCCTCGCCTTTAGGGGATCAGTAATTCTTCCTAAACTGGGAGAGGGGGGGGATCATCCTTACGGTCAGGTTAGAGTAGTTTAGATTAATATACAGGGTGACCCAAAAGTCTGAACATATATCTGTGATTTTCAGTGAGTATACTTTTCGCCTGCAGCATACCTCAGCAGTAGAAAAATAATGGGGATTAAAATTTGAAGACCCTCGGAGCGGAGGAGCCCACTCATCATGGCCATGTCTCCCAATATCCAGTCAGAAGAATTGTCAGCCAGCCATTGTATATGAAATTTTTTTTTGCCAATGTGCTCAAGCTAGTACATGGTCACCCTGTATAGTAAAATAAAATTAAGAATTAGTTATATAATAATTGCAAGAGGGATTTTTTCTATGTCATATCCTAC
>JAXCGZ010006122.1:27500-35000 GCA_037179515.1 Halocaridina rubra
TATATATATATATATATATATATATATATATATATATATATATATATATATATATATATATATATATATATATATATATATATATATATATATATATATATATATATATATATATATATATATATATATATATATATATATATATATATATATATATATATATATATATATATATATATATATATATATATATATATATATATATATATATATATAGAATTATGATATGAAGAAAAGAAAAATAAATGGATGAATTTTTTTTTTACACTATAAGAGAAAAATTATAAACAAATTATTAAAATAAATTAAAAGAAATAAAAAATGAAAGATAAATTTACGTAAAGGCCATAAATCGAGAAAGTGCTGAGCAAAACATTATTGTAATGTGAACACTAAGGCTGTGTGATGCTCAGCTGTACTTCCAGGGCCACACCAGCGCACTACTGGTTTCACACTGTGTCGAGCTTAGATTCTGCTCTTAATTACTTTTTTAGATGGTGGATACTAGCTGATTGTGCTTAGCAGGATATCCTTGTGGTTCGTAGATACTCTTGATATGTTACTAACTACCTGAGGAGCATCCGGGTTATGGTTGGGAGTTGTTGGGGCTCCAATCTTCTGTCTTACTTCTCTTAAGGCGTCACATTCCAGGATATAGTGGAGCAGAGGTTGCAATGTTGCTTCCTGGCAGAAGGCACACTCTTTAGTGATGTTGTCTATGATTTCCCAGTTGCAGATTGAGGACTCTCTTAAAATAACTTACTTTCGTAATCCTTGGAAGTTAGCAGTTTTGAGATAAGAGCAAACATTAAATTATTGATGAAACTCGAATGAAAGGGGATGCAGATAGTCTATGGAGATGATGCTCCAGAGAAAACAGCCATCTACAGGTGAATTCAGCTATTCTGAGAGGGCAGGGAAGACCTGGAAGATGATCCTTGGTCCGAGAGACCAAGAACATCGAGAAATGATGAAATAATTGATGCTGAAAGAAATCTTATTGAAGAAGATAAAAGAAAAACAGTTAATCATATAGCTTTGTCCCTGGAAATTTCATATGGCTCAGTAAATTCAATTTTGCATGAAGATCTGGGACTTAGCAAGATTTCTGCATGATGAGTCCCAAAAGCATTGCACCCACACCGGCTGATTCTTCGAACTGATCTTTCATTAGCGACTCTAAGCAAGATTGATGCTAATGAAGAGCTGTTTATGAGTCGAATTATTACGGGCGATGAGACCTGGTTCTATCAGCATGATCATGTAACTCAACTGCAGTCCAAACAATGGCCTCCGCATGGATCATCTAGACCAAGCAAGTTCAAATCTGAAAGGTTAGTTGAGAAAGCGATGGCCAAAGTGTTCTGGGATTCAGAAGGAGTGATACTCGTGGACTTCCTTGAAGGAAAAAGAACTATTAACAGACATTACTATGCAGGAGTTTTAAAGATAGTGGGGGAGGCATTAGACAAAAAATGGTGAGGAAAGCTGCATGGTCGAATCCTCTTTCACCATGACAATGCACCAGCACATTCTGCGAGAGTTACGAAGGATGTAATTCGAGAGTTCCAAAGGGAAGTGCTACCTCACCCAACTTACAGTCCAGATCTCGCCCCATAAGACTTCTTCCTCTTTCCAAAGCTCAAAGAATCAACAAAAGGACCCCGCTTTGAAAACATGGATAGAGCTAAAAATGCTGTAAAGTGATTTTGAGAAAGAACTGTTGAGTTCATAAAAAAAAAATGCTTAAATGGGTGGATACATAGTCTTGAGAACTGTATTGAGCAGGATGGTAACTACCTTGAAAAATAAGTGCTTTGTGTTTGCTCACTTCAGTTAAATAAACAATTTTTGGAAAAAATCCGCGAACTTTTTGATATACCCTCGTATACTACTGTACTATACTTATACACATGTATGTCCAGTTACCTCATATTTCCATTTCAGGTATTTTAATATGAAATTTATTACTAGTCCTACTTGAGTATCGTTGTTATTATCATCATTATTTTCAGTATAGCTATTATTATTATTATTATTATTATTATTATTATTATTATTATTATTATTATTATTATTATTATTATTATTATTATTATTATTATTATTATTATTATTATTATTATAATTATTATTATTATTATTATTATTATTATTATTATTATTATTATTATTATTATTATTATTATTATTATTATTTTTATTATTATTATTTTTATTATTATTATTATTATTATTATTATTATTATTATTATTATTATTATTATTATTATTATTATTATTATTATTATTACACCTTACTCAGTTACCTGCTTATTCGTTGCTTATTTATAAGTGATGGCACATTTGTAAATTCTATTAAAGTTAATCTTATAAGTATGCTAGTTTTTACTTGTAGATGTATGTATCTTTTACACTAAACTGATTCATTATTATTTACTTTCAACTATTATTATTATTATTATTATTATTATTATTATTATTATTATTATTATTATTATTATTATTATTATTATTATTATTATTATTATTATTATTATTATTATTATTATTATTATTATTATTATTATTATCATTATTGATGTTGTTGTTGTTGTTGTTATTGTTATTTTATTACTGTGATGTATAAGCTTTACTCAGGTATCTGATTATTTATTATTTATTGATAATTGTATACACACCTGTTGATTCAAGGTGACCTTAATTTTTGAGGAAAGCTATATTTCTGTTCACTGTAAGTGTATGTATCACCCTCTTACTTATTTGCTCGATTGCGTGTCTACTTATAAGAGTACTCTTACTTTTGTGACAGAGTAGCCATTATAAAATGGAAATGAATGTTTGTTTGTTTGTTCTTGATGTCAAGTGGGCAGTTGTTCCATGGAGGAGAATATTAGTCAGGATATAGAAAGTCCAGGCTCCCAGTTTTGATGTCGTCCACATTGCCAAAGACTGTAAGCTCGGTGCAGGCCTTAACTGCCCATGTCCTCTTGGGAAGCTCGGGATGTAGGTCGAGTGCTGACTTGAAGTTCTTTTTGGCAATACAAGAATGTTGTGAAGTGGCGATTTTCGCGACAGTGGAGGCCATTTGCTGCAGAGACCTGTGTTTTAAAGAAAGATGGTTAGTTTCTAGCTGAAGGTTCTCTACCTTTATCCACATGGGGGTCTTTAGCATAGTTCACATGGTGTTGTTCTGAATGACCTTAATCTTGGCCCATTGTGGGTGCAATAGAAGCCACAGGGTGGGACAGGCATAGTCTACGAGGCTTTGTATGTCCTGTATGTTGAATTCTTTAAGTAGACTAAGGTTTACACCGTCATAGATGCCTGACTGATGCGAGAGTATCAACTGCCACATTTTGCACCTGTCATGCTGGTATTGGATATCAGGTCAGAAGGTAAGTGTGCTATCGATGTAGATTCCCAGGTATTGGTGCTTGTCCAGGAAGACGTTGTTTCCTTGGTGATTATTTGTCAATGATAGCAGAGATGCTATGCATTCAGATGTACCTACTCCTTCCACCATGTTCTGGTGGCTAGTACAGTGGTAACGTGCTGTCATCGCATTAACGAGGTCGAAAGATTGGTTCCCGTCCAAGACCGAGAGTTTAAGCTGTTTCCTGGCAGGTACTGCTGTGGTTGGGTACCACAGTGGGGGGGTTGGGGCCTGCCCCGGCGGACGAATACTCCTTGTATTGTATTGAAATAAAAGTTTATCATTTCTATTATTATTATTATTATTATTATTATTATTATTATTATTATTATTATTATTATTATTATTATTATTATTATTATTATTATTATTATTATTATTATTATTATTATTATTATTATTATTATTATTACTTCCAACGAAGTCTTTTGATGACCATCTTCTCTGCTGTATTGCTCAGACAGCTTTGGAGGGATACTGGACGTAATTTATCTGGATCTTTGGGTTCCGAGATGAACAGAATGTCTGCCTTATTCCATGATGCTGGTCTCACTATTTGAATCCATGTGGTGTTTATGAGTGAGAGCAGGGCTAGTTCTCCTTGAGGTTCAAGATTTCGGATCAGGGTATATGTTATCCCATCTGCCCCGTGGGCCGTGTTATTTGAGCTCTTGCTAACTCTTCTTAGTTTGGTTAGAGTGAAATGATGGTGCCTCACTCTATGGTGAGGTGCTGTAGTGTTTTTCTCATTGTGATGGTGAGTTGCTCTGAGTCAGCTCTCTTAGAAAACTTGAGGGAGAGCTCTCCTGCTTAGATGGTTGGGTCTCTGTATGGGATGATCCTCGGTATTCTTCCTTTGACGATGAGATTGATGCAGTTGTGTGGGCATTGAGTGTGGAGCACCATTCAAGCCTTGTATTCCCTTTGATTTCCTTTATATCTTCATGTATGTATTCCTTGATGGCTTGAAGAATATGGTATGCATCTTCAGTGGGGCATTTTCTATGGGTTTTCCTAGTGACATTGAGCCTGTTGTTTAAATCCTTGACTCTATCATAGTAGTACCATCTCCACTTGATTGTAAAAGGGAATGGAGGAGTCAGCTGCAGTTTGCATAATGTTGACTAGGTCTGCCTCAGCTTGATTGATGCCTCTGGAGGAGTGTACAGTACTCAGCATACCAGTTGGTGATATGTTCCTCAAAGTTGCTCTAGTTGGCTCTTCTGAATTTCCTTTGAGGTGGAGGGGCAGGGATCTGGAAAATCACTGGAATTCTTAGCTTGAAATGTGAGGGTGTATTCTTTATGTGGGATCTTGCCTCAGGGAGCCTGAGATGAAGGGGAGATTCAGTATATCTCCTCTGTTGTGGGTTGGCTTGCCGTCATCTAGCATGATGCCATCGCACTCATCCAGCAGATGCATGGATTGTCTGCCTGTTATGCAGGTGTGGTTTGAGTTGAACCTGGGGTGGAGAAGGTTAAAGCCGCCACATATGACCAAGTTTGTCTGGCTGGCTGTGCCAAAGAGGATAGTCAAGTCGAATTCAACTTCATGGGGTCTGTAGATGCAGAAGTTGATATTTTTGCTCTGAATTTTCATGTTGGCAGCTTGGACTTGGGACTCCCTCTCCACAGTTCACTGGCTGCAAGGTTTTAGCTGATATGTTCTTTTTGATGAATATGGTGCTGTGTCTGTTTTCACCTGGTGTCCAGTGCTGGTAGAAGCCCTGGTACCCAGATATATTTGGAATGATATTTTCCATGCACAGGATTTCCTCCACCATGATTACATAAATTTTCTCTGCCTTGGCTGTTCACTCTAGGTGTTGGATTTTGTTCCTTAGGTCTTGAGCATTTCAGTGTAGGTTTCCTAGATCAGGCATCTTGAAAGATTAAGAAAATGAATGGGTGGCAGGTTGGTGGAGCTAAGGCTGGGTTTTCTTGAGCATTGCTAGTGCAATAATGCTGTGGGCAACTTCTGTGATATGCTTGAAGGCATTTTGGCTGTGGGACTTAGATCTTTGGTGAGGTTCTCTGCTGGTGCTTGGACAGCAAGGGTGATTACTTCCCTGATGTCGTCTAATGTGAAGAGGTTGAGGGTTTGGTTCAGATTGACATCTGAGCGAAGGAGAAGATGTGTGGGGTGTTTGTGGTAGAAGAGTGTTTGTAGGAGCAGGAGGGCAGTTTTTTGAGTCTAGGGTCACGGGAAGGGGCAGGAGGATATTTCTGTAGTCTAGGATCTCAGGAAGTGGCAGGAGGGGTGTTTGGGTGGCCAGAGAGGGGTTGGGAGGGGGCAGGGGTCTGGACAGGAGCATAGGACTGGGCATGGATGCTTGGAGAAGTGGTGTTATTGTGGGTGGGGAGGGATGAGGAGTGACTAGAACCAGGATGGGTGGATGGGGATGGTGCCAAGCATCGGAGGTGGGGAGGAGTAGGAGTGAAGGTAGGAGTTGTGCAAGCAGGATTGGCAGCAGCAGCTTGAGTTCTCGCAGGAATCCTCTTCAGTCTCTAAGGGCAGTGGCTGTTCCAAGCATGGTGAGCCCCATTAAAGTTGGGGTATCGGGCCTTGGTCTCCTCCTTAGCTTTCAGTTTGGTGAGGCACTGTTCTGTGCCATGTCTTCTGCTGCATATAGCACACTTGATAGGGTAGGTGCATGATTTCCTGTGATGACCAAATCTTTGGTACCTAAAACATCTCAAAGGTTCGGGACTGTATTCCCATAGTTTGAAGGTCCCCCAGATGTCTAGCGAGATCTCCTCAGGGGGAGGTCCAGAGATGTTATAGGACCTGCCTGGTTGGGACTGGTTTGCCTTCCACCTTGGTGGTGCACCAACTGGCAGCATTGATGCAGCCTTCCATCAGCAGGAGTTCGATGGACAGTGCATAAGGGAAGTTAAGGAGGTCAACCTTCCTGATCTTCTGAGCAGGGTACAATTTCCACAGGTGGGAGCACTCAAATGCTCGGACTTTTCGACAGCTTCTTTGCTGGTAGGGTGAGTGATAAACTCATTCAGATGATTGGGTCTTATGGTACACCCAGTCGTAGTGAGGGAATTTTCCAGCTCTCTAAGGAGTTCCTAGGCCATCACTGGGTTTGTGGCTAGACCCATGGAGGTTGAGTTAGAGGAGGAGAGTTCAGGGGCTGCAGCTTAGGGAGGAGGGGCAGTCCTAGGCCATCACTGGGTTTGTGGCTAGACCCTTGGAGGTCGAGTTTGAGGAAGAGAGTCCATGGGCTGCAGTTTAGGGTGGAGGGGCAGTGGTAGGAGAAGTGGAGCTCTCCTGGCTGCTACCTGATGCTGTTCTGGGATTTTTCTTGCCCACAGTTGTCCATCCCTCCTCAGGAGGCCAATCCATCACTAAGTCACCCAAGAACAAGGGGAGCAGGGGTGTCATGGGGAGACATAGAGGTTGGAGAACCTCTACTCATGTACCTTTGTTAGTACTCTGTCAGTATTGCAATGAAGCAATAATAATAATAATAAAAAAGTGTTTCGTTTTTGGAAAAAACGATAAAAATGGAGGTAATCCTTGTAGAATGAAGGGGTGGTAATCCTTCCCTTAAATAGGGGAAGTCACTGGATGGTTCCTCAATGTGAGATTCGCTGATCCAAGATTGGTGGTATGGAGAAATTTCAGACTTCCTATGGTCAGTGACTTCTTGTCTTCAATGGAGAGGAGAAAGGTACATCTGCAGTACATAATGACAAAGAGAACTTTGACTGAATTTTGCGGAGTCATACACTTTTATACTAGGATCATTCTTCAACAAAATTAGATTAATCTTTCAATGGAGTACAATTACAGACTCGGTTAAATCAAGAAAAATTGCAAGAGCATTATGACGAAAAGCACGTCTCTATACAGCGGTGAAGTCTTTGCTAATTATACATTCATATATATATATATATATATATATATATATATATATATATATATATATATATATATATATATATATATATATATATATATATATATATATATATATATATATATATATACACACACACACACACACACACACACAGTGATAGAAGCCCAAGGGCCGGTATTAGAGAACATCA
>JAXCGZ010006122.1:42500-50000 GCA_037179515.1 Halocaridina rubra
CATTCACAATTTTGACTAGGAAGAAAAGTCGCAGGTTGGGCTAAATTAGGTTAGACTTTTCCTGTGACCTTTTTCTGTGATTTTTTTTACCTGTGGCTTTTTAACCTGGATTCGTTGGGCATGGAGGGGGGATATCCTAGCTACGGTTGCCCTTTGAGTATTTCTTTTTCGTAGGTATTTTTATTGGTGCTCAATATATATATATATATATATATATATATATATATATATATATATATATATATATATATATATATATATATATATATATATATATATATATATATATATATATATATATATAGATATATATATATATATATATATATATATATATATATATATATATATATATATATATATATATATATATATATATATATATTGATGCCGTATATTTTAAAATACATAAGTAGAAATAATTTATACGTATATCTTGATATTAACATAATTAAATAGAGAAATAATAGCGAAGAAAAAACATACTTGTATTTCGTTAAACTAAGTATCTTAACTCATTTTATCTAAATATAGTCTTTTACTTGCACGCACATACGCACACAAAAAAATAATATATATATATATATATATATATATATATATATATATATATATATATATATATATATATATATATATATATATATATATATATATATATATATATATATATATATATATATATATATATATATATATATATATATATATATATATGTGTGTGTATATATATATATATATATATATATATATATGTGTGTGTGTGTGTGTGTGTGTGTGTGTGTGTGTGTGTGTGTGTGTGTGTGTGTGTGTGTGTGTGTGTGTCTTAATATGTTCGTGTTTTTATAGGTTAGTTTATTATCCCTGTGAACGATGTCAGGGTGAACGAAGCTTATATAGGAAATGAGAGATTTCATCTCTAGTAAAATCTTGTCGCGTGTTATAGCATGTAAATGAAAGATTAACCTAAGGCTGAATGAGCAAAGGGAACTCGAGGAAGGGGGGGGGGAGAAAATAACATTATAGGCTTCGTTCAGTAGCCATACTTTCGCGTAACCGAAAACCATTTGGTGAATTTTAATTCTAGCTTAAACTACCACTAGATAAACACTGAAGACCAAGGCTTGGAAGGTAAAGAATTGAAAATAACATTTTCGGCTTTGTTCAATAGCCATGAATTCTCTCAACGGAAAACTGTTTTGTGACTTCAAATGAATTGATTAAAATTTGGCTAAATAAGCCGTGAAGGGTTAGGAAGGGAGGAAGAACCCCCCTAAGTTTCCTTCAGCAGCCATGAAATTTCCCAATGGAAACCAGCTTTGTGCATTTATTCGATTGCTAATTGTTTAAATTGAATTCCCAGACCAATATTAAAACTTAACCTATCACAATAACCTAACCCAACCTAGTTTAGGGTAGGTTAGATTAGGTTAAATTGTGTTAAATTAAGTAAGGATTTATGACTGGTACCTTGATCTTGATATTGTCCGAATTCTACATAACCTAACCTAACCAATCGAAAGCATAACCTAACCTACAAGAATTCTAACCTCCTAACCCAACCGGACACTCTATCCATTTGGAGTTTTAATGCTACACTTGATCCATGAAGGTTGATAAACAGCGCATATATTCTTAGTGTTTAATTTTATATGTTATTTCTTGGTATTCAAATTAGTTCTTCCTTTTATTTGTAATAATTTCTATTTGTCTGTTCTTATATTTCTATCAAGATATTTTTCCTGGTTTATATGCTGTATGTGATATATTTATATATATATATATATATATATATATATATATATATATATATATATATATATATATATATATATATATATATATATATATATATATATATATATATATATATATATATATATATATATATATGGGTCAGTCCCACAATAGGGTCCTTATGTCATTTTTAGGTATTTGAACTAAAAATGAGTCAAAGTTCATGTGCCTGAAAATGAGCTTGAACAAAGGCATTTATGATAACTAAAAATTTTAAACTTAGGTTAATTTAGGTTGAAAAAGGTTATGTTAGATTAAAAAAAAAAAAGTTACGCTAAAGCAACTTAAACTAAGCAAAAAATTTTGAATGCGGAGGTTTCATCTGCGATTGCACTACATCACTTGCTCCTCTTCTGAAATTGATCTCTAATTTCAGTTTTTAGTCTAGTGTGTGTGTATATGCGTGCGATGTGCCCCAAATATGCTGGCCACAAAAGAAGTAGTTTTGAAATAGTAAAATAAAGGTAAAGTGACAAAATAGATGTGTAATGTTAGATTAGATTGATTGAAAAAGATTAAGTTAGTTGGTTAGGTTAGCTCAGCTCAGCTTAGCTCTTTTAGAGTTCCCAATGCACATTCTTCCCCTTGCGAACCCAGATTTCCTCATTTTCCCTTGGATTTTAATAGTCTTCTAATTATTCTTTCACCAATTTAGTTCTTCAGGTTTTTTTTTTAATTCTTTTGTGGACAGTTGATTCGTAATTGCTTTTAAAGTTGTGTTTATTAGTAGTTCATGTAGCATATATATTCAGAGAATTTTGGGATTTTTCCTTTGCGTTCCTCGTAATATATCTCTCATAACACACTGTAGTCCCAGCTCACATATCATACCCATTTTGATCCTTGGTTCCTCAATTTCTCTCCAGTTTTTAATTGTCATTAAAATTTGTTTCCCATCATTATGCATGCATGTATGCTTATACAATGCTCAAATCCCATTGAATGATGGCTGAGTCAAAGCACACATTCATCAAAAGCCAATTTTCCCCAATCATTCCTCTTAGCTTCTATTAAATAATACTTGTGCTTTTTATGAAATGTAAATTCGTAGTTTTCTTTTCAGTAATGAACATTGGTAATTTATTTAGCATTGACTGTATCAAGTGCCTAACCTAACCTATCCTATCCTAGCCTAACCTTAATCCAAGATTAGGTTAGGTTAGGCACATGCTGCGGTCATTGTATAAACTCAGGCACTTTACAGATTGACTAATACTTGTGGCAATTTCATATTCACTGATCTCACACATTAACTTATACATATTGAGTATGATGCTTATTTCCAGACTGAACTTCAAAGCCAAGTTTCCCTATCTAAAATTCCTCCCCGTTAATTTGATATTCTATCCCTTTCAGCCGACTTCCTCCATTTGATGATCACTGGATTAAATCTATTGGGACTATCACTTTTTGTTGTGTACATTGGTCATTCATTTGGCATACGTACACGGGAATGTGGACGTCTTTGGGAGTAATTCCTGAGAGAAAATCGAGAGGGAAACCCCTAAAGACAGTTGAAGGGGAGGAATATTTTAAGCCACTTTACGGCGTCTCCTGCAACGCTGCTTGATTACCAGACATACTGACTCTGTCTTTCCTTTGAAGCGTACACAAACACAGTGTATAGACTGCATTCATTCATTCCCAATTTGGAGTTCCTCTCCAGACTGCACTTCCCCTTTGGCCCGATTTCTTAAACCGTGTAAACCTAGGATACCATATTGTTAGCTAGCTAGACACACACAAATGGATTTCATAAACGCATCTGACGCGGTTCTGTGTATGGCTAGGATCCCGTAAGGGATCCTAGCCATACACAGAACCGCGTCAGATGCGTTTATGAAATCCATTAGTGTGTGTCTAGCTAACTAACGGTATCCTAGGTTTACACTGTTTAAGAAATCGGGCCTTTATTTATTCCCCTGGCTAAAATTCCTTCCGTTAGATTTGAAATTCCTTTCGTGGGAACCAAATACCTCCATTTTGATAGCCAATAAAGTAAATCTTTTGAGACCAGCATTTTGGTCGTACGCTCGTGTATTTATACATGTGTGCGATTTTTATCAAAAATGAACACCACATTCGGCAATAAACATACTGGATCTGGTGATTAATAATTTCCAGATTCTGTTTTGATGTAAAATGATCCTAGTAAAACTTTGATGAATTAGTATACCACCAAAAATATTTTGATAGACTAGAATAAAGTTAATGTTAAAAGTTTGCTAGGATTTAGCCCTCCTGTCTAACTTTAGATGATTAACCATATCTGCCAAGAAAAAAAAATGAAAATAGCACATTGAAGAAGTATTTTTTTATTTATTAAAATCGTGTTAGAATTGGTAACCCTTCGTTATCATTTGAATAATCAGTTAGGTTAGGTTAATTAAGGTTAAGTTAGACTTTGATAAATAACGAACCTAGCAGATGACGAAAATGAATGACGCAGATAATAAAGAAGTACCTTAAAACAATTTTTTATTAAAATTATAAAATAAAAATTATAGGTGAAATATAAATTTGGGGTTCACTCATATTTAAAAGTACCATAAAAATATCTTTAAAACTCATAGAGTGTGGAATTAGAAGTGTTTAAAAATGGTTTTTGGTTTATTAAGAGATTACATCTTTAGCATTCAATAAACTCAAGGTTTCTGCATCTTTCATCATCACGATTGGACAGAAAAGGAGGTGGAAATTTTTATCTTTGCAAGTTTCAGATATCTGATTGTGAAATGAGAAGTGTTGTGCCCGCATTGCATGGAGTTGCCAGACGTACGATATACACAAACAATAACATAGAGCTTGTGTGGAAATCCCACGACAACAATAAGTTTGGTTACGTTAAGTTAGGTTCGAGGGAGTGTATATATGTTTGGCGAATATTCCTAAAACCAAACATAAAATTGAAAAAAAAATTACAGGCGATACAAATATAACATTTGAACGTTTGCGGAAAATTCAAATTGAGTTAAGTTTCGGGGAAGTATAATTCTGGTCGGTGAAAATTCCTCTAACGAAAGATGTGAAAATTTACATGTGATGACATTCTTATGCAGTATTCAAAAACACGTAAAAAAACAGTCGTTGTAAATCGTTATTTACGTTACCATATCAAGAAGGATTATTTACACTTCTTTAAAATTCTAATTTATACGAAATATGTATATAAGCACAATGTTCGTTTCACATAAATTCATGTACAGGTATTTTGTTTTTAAGGTCTTTATTCTTCTTTGTGTTTTCTTTCGGTATTTTAGTTCTAAGGCAGGTTTTTTTTTCACTATTCTCTACCTCTGTAAGGAAGTTTTTTTCATAATTTCTTCTTTCTTGCCCTTGTCCTATGTATTATTATTAAATTTTATTTTCTATATCGTTAATTCTCAAATGTTATTTTGGATATAGTTTTCATTTCACTAACACGGCATTTTTGTTTTATTTCCAGTATTTTTTTCACCCTTTAAATAATATTACACACATCTTCCATGTCTACCTCTTTATTTTATTTATTATTCATTTACGAGTATTTTTTACCAGTTATTAATCGTACACCAATGTTTTAATTTCTTTTATCTTCGTTCACCTAATACAGTTTATTAAATTATTTTTTTTTAATATATCAAGTTTCCATTTTCAAATGCTTTTTTAATATACTTAGTGCCTTTATGTAGATTTTTCATTAGTAATCGTTCACCAATGCCGTATCTTTTCCTCTTTTCAGTATTCTTAGTTCAATTGGAGTTATTTTCTAAAAATTAAGGTCTTTCATATATATATATATATATATCTTCAGTATGCATCGTTCCTCAACGTTGCAGATTCTTATAATATCGCTCTATTAATACCTTATCGCCTTAACATCTTCTTTTATTTATTTTTTGTTGTTGCAATATTCTTAGCTCCAGACTGTATATACTTTTTTGTGTGTGTCAAAATTAATCATATATCATTGTTATAATTTCGTTTTTGCCTCGTTTTCCCAATGCTTTTATGCACGTGTCGTCTCAGTCTTTTTTCGCTTCGCATTATACAGAGTTTAACTTTTTTCTGCTCTTTACAACCTTCAAATTTTAATCTCATTATATACCTTCCAGTATTTGAAAGACTATCTTTATTTTTTATTTTTTGCTCTTTGTTTTATTTGAGACGTATCAGTTAGTACTTTTTGTGTATTCTTTAAAACATTGTGCATGTGTAAGTTTTTTTTTTATTTTAATAGTTTTTTCTGATATCATGAGTACATTTTACTAATGTTATTTATTTGTATAGCCTCTTTTTTTTTTTCTTTAACGCTGTGCGCTTCTATGCGATAAATTTATTTCACTGATGTTGTTATATATGTTTTTTCATTGCATATTTCACTCTTTTATTCTGTACTTTCTAAATCAGGGTTTTAATGAATTTCTTATTCTTTTCATTTTGTTTCTCCTCTAATTTACTTACATTTAGATCATTGCATCTTCTTATCTCAATTTTTTTTTATGGCAACCGTCCTAGCCCTTGGTTGAAAAAGGGAGTCCGTGACGTAAAACCGAAACATGTGCAGCACATATTTTCTTTATTTCTTTAATGGTCAAGTCCTATTTTTACTAAACATCTCACTTTTGTTCTGTTTTCTTTCAGTTTTTTCATTTTTGTTTTCGTTAATTTCGCATATCCTGACAATTCATCTTTGACCTGTGGTCAACAACAGGCATAACTGCATTATGTCACATGTTACAAGCTTCCTAAAATCTTTTCAGAAGTGTCTTTTTCACAGTGTTCAAGGACTTCAGATCTATCTCTTACACTGCTCTGAAGTCAAGGTTTAAAGCTTCAGACTTGCATCATTTTGAGACCAGATAACGTGCAGAGTCTATGACAGCTGCCTAATCTTTCTTCAGAAAAGATTCTTTCAAATTGTTTGGATCTTCATTCTGTACCTAACAATTTTCTGGAGCCAAGGCTAAAAACTTCAGACTATAGCAATTTTCAGACCCTTTCAGAGCTACCTATTTTTTGTGTTGTTTTTTCAGAAAAGTTTCAGTCAGAGTGTTCAGGGGCTTCAGAACTGCATCTTACATGTATTGATGTCATGGCTAAAAGCTTCAAATGACAATTATTTTCAGACAAGATAATATGCAGATCACTAGAAAGATTCCTGATTTTTTTTTTCAGACAAGTATCTTTTAGTGTTCAGGGACTTCAGACTTCAGATCTGTTACAGTGTTCTGAAACGAAGACAGCAACTTCTGACTGTAGTCATTTTCAAACCAGATAGCCTTTAGACTCCTGCATAAATAAATAGTCTGCAGAGACCTATAAATAAATCATAAGCCGAAAGGTTAAGCGTCAAGTCTTAGCTTAATATTCTGAGTTTTGGAAGCATGTTGAGTTGCTTGTTGGAGATTGTGACCTGTGGCCTGAAACCGGGACCGAATGACCCCAGGTAACTGCCTCTCACCTTGACCCACATCCTGCCGATCCTGTCGCTGTCACTCTGAAAAGAAAATTGGATTTTTTTAGGAATATTTGCACTTATAGTTTATGACGACATAAAGGACTATAATTTATCCATTTTCCTTTGTAAAAAGGAGGTTAGCAAAGGCATGCACTCAGAGTAACGATTACATCTGCCAAAACAAGTCCTTCGCAAGACGGCAACCGTCCTAGCCCTTGGTAGAAAAGGGAGTCCGTGACGTAAAACCGGAACAAGAGACGATA
>JAXCGZ010006122.1:55000-57500 GCA_037179515.1 Halocaridina rubra
TGGATATAGAATATAGATCGTCTTCTTCTTTTACCTGGAAATAGTCTGTTTTATGTTTGGTATGGGTTAGCGGTCTCCCCCTCCCCCCCTTCTCCTGCTGGCTAGTACATTGGTAACGCGCTGGCCTCGATTTCACGAAGTTGAAAGATCGATTCCCGTCCAAGACCGAGAGTTTAAGCTGTTTCCCGGCAGGTACTGCTGTGGTTGGCACCACAGTGGGGGGGTTGGGGCTTGCCCCGGCTGACGAATACCCATTGTATTGTAATGGAAATAAAGGTTTATTATTGACTACAGAGAATTCGATAAGAAACTGTCTTCTTTATCTTATTTAATAAACCAATAATTGTACTCTCGCCTGTAATGTAGGGTGTAGGATATAGGTTGGCCCAGTTTTTCAAACTCGTGGGTCTTGGACTATTAAGCTATTGGCTTACTGCCTGAACCTCTCTCTCTCTCTCTCTCTCTCTCTCTCTCTCTCTCTCTCTCTCTCTCTCTCTCTCTCTCTCTCTCTCTCTCTCACACACACACACACACACACACACACACACACACACACACACACACACACTATGTATGTAAGTATGTATGTGTATATTCGCATGTATGTTTTTGTACGTGTGTGTGTGTGTATGTGTGTGTGTGTGTGTGTGTGTGTGTGTGTGTGTGTGTGTGTGTGTGTGTGTGAGCATGTGCGTCTGAGAAGAAAGACCCTCTTACCACTTCCACTAAGCTACTCTTCAAAAATCAATAGGAAATCACCGACGGCATAGCCTAGCCTTTTGTTGTTTCTATACTTCATAGTCCGTACATAGCCTTCTCTCGCCTGTCTTTCGAGTGTTAGCTATGTTCTTGTTCCTTCAGTGGAATTATGAACTGCTTTCTTGATTATTTTTTCTTTGTATCGCATGATTGTTATAATCAGCAGTTCTATTCAGCGTTTATATGCATTTTGGGGTAGTTTTAAGTGCTTATTTTTTTCATATCTTGGTTAATTCTTCATATATCATGTTTGTAATAAATATTTTTTTTCATTTAGTGTTGATATACATTTTTGGGAATTTTTTAAAGTTCTTATAGTTAGTTCCTCTCTCAGATCCCAGGTTTGTTATATTTAGTAGTTTCATTGGTGTTTATATTCAGTTTTGGGTGCTGTTTTAAGTGTTTATATGTTTTACTATGAGTGCAACACCGGGACGGGCAAAGAAAACTGCCATCATCGGGCTTGACACTAAGAAAGCACTTAAGAAAAAGTAGCAGTTTAAGGACAAGACAGAAATAAGAGAATTATAAACAGTACAGAGACAGTCTGAAAGGATAGTCAAAGTAATGAAGACCTGACAATGATGAGATCGAAAGCAAAGAGAAATGGAGTTGGGATGTGTTGTGACTTATCAGATGTGAAGGGATACTAAGAGATGTGTTACGAATACGCCAGAATATTAGGTGTAGATGCAAGCATAGACTCAAGGAAATTATAGGGAACAGTCGTGGTGTATCTCTTTCAGTCTTAAAATAGCCAGTTTTATTGCAAGTTCAGATGTGTGTATATGCAGTTTTCGGGGGGTAATTTTCATTGATTAAAGCATGTTTTGTCAGATTTATTCCAGGGACATGAAAAGGAACAATCGTTGTATTTTCCTTTCAATCTTTAATTTATTTATTTATTTTTTTTATTATTATTATTTTTTTTTTTTTTTGCAGTTTTGATAGCGTTTATATAGATTACTGGAGCCGGCTTGAATGCTTGTAATTTTTCAGGAATTGTTTAGAGGCTATAGAATACGATTGTGGTATTTCTCTTTTAAGGGCGATTTACACGGCCAAACGGTTCGTCGAACGCGGTTCGACAGACAAGTGTTTGAAGTGATGTTCGAACGTGTGAACGGGGTATTTGGTTGTCGAACACGGAACGAACATCACTTCAAACACTTGTCTGTCGAACCGCGTTCGACGAACCGTTTGACCGTGTAAACCCTCTTTAGTCCTATTTTGTTTTTTTGTTTTTTTACAGTTTTAGGAATGTTAATGTGTATTTTGAATGGCTGTTTTAAGTTTCTTATGCTTAGTCAGATTTTTCAGTATTTTTTATTTTTTTATTTTAGCAATTTAATAGTCTTTATATGTGTGGGCACTGTGGCAGGGTGGTAGAGTGCGTGACTTGGATATTCATGTCATTGGTTCGAGAAACGCCACGCATTAAGATTAGAAAGGGCATTCACTCAGGGTAATGGTCACACACTGACAAAACCAAAGTCCTCGGAAAGGGGACACCGTCCTAGTCCTTACTAGAAAGGGGAGTCGTGACGTGAAACCAGATCATCATGAGTAGTGTTTGTATGTATTTTAGGTATTTTTTTTTTCCAGAGATAATGTTGACAACATTCATTGTAACTGTTTTCACTACAAAGTGGTGTATGCTAGGTGCTCAGACCTTATTTTTCAGCTGTTTTAGTATCTTAATTTCAATTTAGGGAGAATTTTCGAATGTTTACATTTGGTA
>JAXCGZ010006122.1:62500-66071 GCA_037179515.1 Halocaridina rubra
TCAATATCCAACACATTATCTGTGAACATTAGATCAAGTAGTGATGGCTCATCCCCACCCCTGGCCCTTGTTGGTTCCATTACATGTTGGTGTAGGAAATTCCCTTGTACGCAATCTAGGAATCTTGCCCCAAATGAGTCCTCACCACTGTGTGGGTCAAGATTTATCCAATCTATCTCTTTATGATTAAAGTCTCCCATAATCAAAATCCTGAAGTAGTGAAAGAGTGCTCGATTTAAGAGGTAAGGGTCCCATGTTGGAGCATTTGGCGGGGCGGTAGGAAGGGTATCCAGCCTTAATTCCCTGGCTTCAGTTGGTGCATGTCCACCTCAAATGGGGACTAATTGTAACATAAAACGTAAAAGAAGTATGTAAGATTGAGAAGAGAGAGAGAGAGAGAGAGAGAGAGAGAGAGAGAGAGAGAGAGAGAGAGAGAGAGAGAGAGAGAGAGAGAGAGAGAGAGAGAGAGAGAGAGAGAGTAGACACTTAGCAAACAACCTAGTTGAACTTTACTTAGCCCATATTAAAGAAGAAGGGCTTCTATACGTAAACCTCTAAGTCAAAATGAAATCTAGTCTCTAAAACCCTAGCGATTAACACTGAACCCATAGGAACGTGGGAAAAGCTGACGATGTATGTATCTGTGTATATATATGTGTATATATATATATATATATATATATATATAATATATATATATATATATATATATATATATATATATATATATATATATATATATATATATATATAGTGTAGTAGTAGCGCCTTGACTTAGTAATCATAAGTCCTAGGTTCGAGTCCCGGTCGGGGTAAAAAATTATTCATGTTTTCACATATATAATGTGCTTATTGGTTATTTCATGGCCCGAATGAGATTGGGAATTGAATTAAATGCTAAAATGAAGCCACGAGTGAGGTTGGGGAATCTGTAATATGAACATAGTGGCATTCAGTTAGAATGCGTTCATTCCTAAGTATAGCAGATATAAGCTATAAGGTTGGATTCCTTTTAACCTTCTGTGGTGTAGTGGTAGCGCCTTGACTTAGTAATCATAAGTCCTAGGTTCGAGTCCCGGTCGGGGTAAAAAAAATGATTCATGTTTTCACATATATAATGTGCTTATTGGTTATTTCATGGCCCGAATGAGATTGGGAATTGAATTAAATGCTAAAATGAAGCCACGAGTGAGGTTGGGGAATCTGTAATATGAACATAGTGGCATTCAGTTAGAATGCGTTCATTCCTAAGTATAGCAGATATAAGCTATAAGGTTGGATTCCTTTTAACCTTCTGTGGTGTAGTGGTAGCGCCTTGACTTAGTAATCATAAGTCCTAGGTTCGAGTCCCGGTCGGGGTAAAAAAAATGATTCATGTTTTCACATATATAATGTGCTTATTGGTTATTTCATGGCCCGAATGAGATTGGGAATTGAATTAAATGCTAAAATGAAGCCACGAGTGAGGTTGGGAAATCTGTAATATGAACATAGTGGCATTCAGTTAGAATGCGTTCATTCCTAAGTATAGCAGATATAAGCTATAAGGTTGGATTCCTTTTAACCTTCTGTGGTGTAGTGGTAGCGCCTTGATTTAGTAATCATAAGTCCTAGGTTCGAGTCCCGGTCGGGGTAAAAAAATGATTCATGTTTTCACATATATAATGTGCTTATAGGTTATTTCATATATATATATATATATATATATATATATATATATATATATATATATATATATATATATGAATGAGAGAGAGAGAGAGAGAGAGAGAGAGAGAGAGAGAGAGAGAGAGAGAGAGAGAGAGAGAGAGAGAGAGAGAGAGAGAGAGAGAGAGAGAGAGAGTTTTCTCGCTCCAGGGAACACAAACTTGTCCTATTGTTTACGTCTTAGAGCTTTTCCAGGCTTTGTGGAAATTTAATTTCGCGCTTAACTTTTGTTTCGAGATTTGTAAAGATATTTACATCCAGGAGAAGTTTATGGCCTTATTATATATAATTGAGCTCTAATTGATTTCTGCGTGTGTTTGATGTAGGTTTGAATTCTGGTAAGGGCTAATATATACTTAATGTTTGCACGTATGTGGTTATTAAGAATATATATATATTTATATATATATATATATATATATATATATATATATATATATATATATATATATATATATATATATATATATATATAAATATATATATATATATATATATATATATATATATATATATATATATATATATATATATATATATATATATATATATATATATATATGTATATATATATATATATATATATATATATATATATATATATATATATGATATCTTTTATGTTGTTTGTACCTTAACTTGTCACTGTTAATCCCCATTTAAATGAGAGTGGATATAGATAGGTTGGAGCTGGTGAATTAAAGTTGGAAGACCTTCCTAATGACTATTGTTATTTATTCCATGGTAATCACTTGGCAGAAATCAAAATGATTATAAGAACCAAGGAGGGAATTGAAACAGAATTCAGTTGGTGAGTGCTTTCGAATGTAAAAATTATTATCAAAGCAAGAGATACGGCTTTATGATTCAAACACACACACACACACACGCACGCACACACACACACACACACACACACACACATATATGTAAATAGTTTTTTATGTGTATAACACCGGGACGGGCAAAGAAACTTGCTATTATTAGGCCCCGGAACTAGAAAAAATAAAGCAGAGTTAAACAGCTCGGGAGTGCTATGACTTGTCAAATATTAACATGTACTAAAAAATATGTAATGACGACAATGGAATATTCGGTGTTTACATAGGAAAAGAACCGTAACTGAAGGAAGAAATAACATCAAGCTGACTTAGGCAGGTCCACATAAGTCCAATAATCTTCAATTTTAGATAGACAGATAGATAGATAGATAGATAGATAGATAGATAGATAGAAAGATAGATAGATAGATAGAGAGAATGATAGTTATGCTGTATTCTTAATTACTTTATTGTTTAGTAATATATTATTTTAAAGCAATCCCTATTCATCTTGCAATTATAATGGAGAAAGATAACATAAGGAAAATTGGAGAATAAGTATTGAGTAATGAAATATTAAGAAAAAATAATAGGAAAAGGTCGATAAGAAAGAAATAGAAATATAATGAAGAGAAAGAAAAGAATGAGAATAGCAAGTAATAGAAAGCAAGTCATATCCAGAGAGGAAATATTTAAAAAGAGAAACAAATTGGAAAGAATGTAAGTGGGAAACAGAGGAAAAAAGAGGGAATGGTAAAAGAAAAGGGAATAATGCGAAGCGTGACAAAATGAAGGAAGAGTAACTAAGAACGAAAATAGAAACCAGGAAGAAGGAATAGAAAAACAGAAATAGAAACCAGGAAGAAGGAATAGAAAATAGAAATAGAAATCAGGAAGAAGGAATAATGAATAGAAATAGACTAACAAGGAGGAAATGAGTCTGCAAGAGTCATAAAAATAGATTTATTACAATAAGGAGGAAAATAGACAAGGAGAATTAGAAAAAAAAGAGAAGAAAAGAAAGAAAAAACGCAAAAAAAAAG